>CAAKHC010019546.1:76442-96540 GCA_901007825.1 Macroramphosus scolopax | reverse complement strand
GACAGGGGGGGGGGGTGGGGGGGTGTATTTTTTTCAGGTTCAGATGATATGCTATCTGCAGTGCCCCTTAATATTTTATTAGGCTGCATGTTTAATGCTCAAATCTTGAAATCTGAGCGTTTCTGTCAGTAAAACAATAACCTAGCCATTTGTGATTACATGGAGCCACTCCGCTGCCTGCACAATGCTGAAACTTCCAAAAGCATTTGCAGATAACCTGCTGAGAAAGCACAATCCCCAGCAAGCTCCAGGAACTTCAGAACGTTCTTTGAATCTGGTTTCAAACAAATAACCGGTAATGATGGATCGACTGAGCGCGGCAGCCAATTACCTATAATTAACACAATCAAAGCGCTCACGGAAAATAGCTATAATGATAACCATGTGAGCTCCACGAATTTACATGAAAGTCTAGGATTGTACACGTGAACACGCAGAGATATTGTGTGTGTATGCATGTTTAATGTATGTGTGTGTGTGTGTGTGTGTGTGTGTGTGTGTTCCCTCACCCCTCTTCTGCAGAGATTAGCTACTGCCTCCTATTTCACACGTCTCCCAGGCAGACAAACTTGTTTACTTTAATTTAACAACGGTGCAGTAAGCACTTTGTTGCTGTGAAGGGGTGATGGATAGCCACAGTGACGGACATTTATTAGCATGGCTTTTAGATAGGCCCATGAGTGCTGCTCTTGACAGAAATAATCCTTGTCAACTGGAAAGATGCTGCCGTCTTTGTTCCAACGCCACAGCGCTACACTCAAACGTCTCCCCGACCTAAAAGTCGGCGCTGGATAATGACAGCTGGGCTGACACACACACACACACGCAAACACACACACGCACGCACACACACACACACACACACACACACACACACACACACGCACACACACTTCAAGACAAAAAACAAAATGCTGCTGTATTATATCATTTCACTGATGAGGCTGTCATTGTCAGAGAACAATTCATTATTTACACCATGGGCAGAACTGAGATGGAAAGTGAGTTGTCAAAACAAATTGCGCTCAGACACAAAAACCTATTTAAATTTATTTTCAAATAAAAATTTGGAATTTGTTTTTTGCCCTCCTAAGAACCCCCGTTATGATATCATCTGTCTGACATCAAACCTTAATAATATAACTACGGCTACACATGAGATTTAAGACAGAAACATAGCAGCAAATATTAGTATCTATCAGGGAAGAGGTGTCAGAAGATTTTCATACATTTAGTAGTAACTATCAACTTCTAGCTACTTCCAGCACATTTTAAAACGGTTAGTTCACTATCAGTATCAAATACCAAGGTCAATGACAAACTATTAGTAGGGACTAATTCCAATAATTATACTATGGTACATTAAAACTGTTAAAAGCCGAGAAGGCAGCAACCAAACCAAGGCAGCAACCAAACTCAAACAACAAGTCCCTTCTTATTAATCCTTGTGCTGTCTTGAACGACAATGCATGAAGGCAATTAAAGATACATAATATTCCACGTCTGATAAATAATTTGTTGCATCTGTGTTCACTACTTCAAATAGTACAGACTTTGCATACATATTAAATTATTAATAACGTGCTGGTAATACATGAAGCTGTTTCACAGCTTATTTTATCTATAAAAATGATTCTCCATAATGTAATCAGATTCCTTCATCTATTGAGCTCCATAGATCTCTGATGGTGATAACCCTGCACACAATTCATTAAAATTTCTGAAGAATATGAACGCAGATAAGCAACAGCTCGTTGTTGGCTTATCTGGGAGTTTTTTGTTCTCATGCAAAAGACAGCTTGAGTTGATTTTCTTTCTTAAATCAAGAGGGTGAGTTAGATAATAAATAGAGGGTATCAGCTCAAAGGGAACATTTATTCACCAGATGATACCATTTCACATGTCCTTGCATTTAAAGTAAAAGTTCTTTTGCATATCCCTCAGTGTCAACGTCAATGCGAAGCCTCTCATCGTCAGATAACGGCTTCGTGTCATGCCTGCCTCCGACTGCTCTCCGGTTAGGAATACTGCGGGTCACAAAGAATGCTTTTCATAGCTGGAAGCAATTTTTGGGAGAGTGACTGGCATGTAAGTGTTGATAAAAAATGTTTTCCAGCTATAATCAGTTTAACCGTCTGCTCTTAGTGTTTCCTGCTCCGTTGATCCTTGTGGAAACATTAGATCCTCCAATAGATCCAAAATTAAGATGTGATCAATTATCTGGTATAAAAGTGTTGGAGGCTGTAATAGTGTATTTTCATTCTGCTTATAATTCATGTGTTATTCTAAAATATTTTTTAAAAGAGCCAAGCGAAATCAATCTGACATGTATTAAACATTTCTTCTAAACAGCAGAATCCTCCCGGACCACCAGTGCCACTCATGAACTAATTAGTCTTCTTCCTGACAATCTTCATGGTTTGGCACATTCGAGCTCGGAGGAGTTGCAGCCAGGAACAGCCGGGCGAGCCTGCCGCTGGGCATGTGGGGAGGCACACACAGAGCCCACCATGTTAAAAAGTAATTATCTGCTCATGTGAAAGTTGGGACGTACGATAAGATCCCAAGTCAGTGCGTTGAACAAGGACGCACCAGCTAAATATACAATTTTTTTACTAAACTCTACACATTAATGGCGTAAATTTGCTACATGAGCTAATCTCACGTGAAGCGATAAGGATGCGGGGGAATAAACCTGTGTGGCAATAAAGGTCCAAGTGCAATTAAAATGAATTTATCGTAGGAAAAAAGTAATTTAGACGTGAGGTTGATAAATGAGTGCTGGCTGATTTAGTTAATTAACTAGATATGTTAATTTTGAGTTATCTATGGGTTGGTTTAAGGAATCAATTATTCCCCTCGGCGATGCTACAGGCTCTGACTGCCAATCTAGATAGACCCGGTGTAACCAAGGGCACTGCACCTGTATTAGAATGTATTAGATTAAATTGCACATACCTTTGCAGCCTTGAGTACTGGCAGTGGTTTTCAACAGGCTGCTAACAACACCATTACAGAGGAAGGGTTATCCAAGGGGACTCGTACGATAGATATTAAGGTGCTTCTGCGACTTGGAAGTAAAAATAATTTGTCTTTCACATTACATTTTAAGAGACCAATCCAACACTGCAAGATAATGATCATCTCAGGTGGACAAGACATCTTTTCACACATTGTGCATCCACTCCAGGAGATTATTTTTCATATGTACATATATAAAAAAATAAAAAAAGACACCTGTAGTATGACATATTAATGCATTATTACATGTTAACGAGAAGAATATTCCAGCAGCTGATTCCAGTAGGGAAGCGTAATGATGGACGCCACTTGTATTCTATTCTAAACTATCAACAAACTTAGGCTTTCACATGAGGAAGTTAGCTGGGTGAAGGTTTAATAAAGTTGGGAGACAGCCTTCAAGGCACCTTCAGGAGTGATGGTCCATTATAGAGTCTATTACAGAGCATCTGACAGGTAACACTGCTAGCCATATGTCAGGTGCAACTGAGTCCACATTTTTGTCTGGATACCCTAATTATAGAATTTCATCTGGCGTAAGGGCCACATAGCTTTGCCCTGGTGTTGCATCTGTAGCAACACCAGGGAAATGGCATGCCTAGCTACCTCGAAGCTTGAAGAAAAAAAAACAGGAGTCCAGGAGCTCACTGCATGACTGACATATCAGTGTGATACTCTAAAGCTGGAGAGTAAAGCCACGGCGGCCAGTAGCCTAATAAAGACACAGAGCCACTGAAATCCCAAAATCCCAATCTATTGGATTTTTTTATCTGTTCAGTCGTCATTTTGAAACTCCATCCTTCCTGCATGCTCAGAATATTTGAGTTCAGTTTTATTCCTCGTACGTTGGGCAGGTTAACAGAAGGTCAATGTTGCAATGAAATGATCTGAACGAGAAAGAAGAGAAAGCAGATCAGCACAACAAAAGGAGCACGAGTCATATAAAATATAATAAAAATGATGGATTAAATAAAAGAATTTTGATTGATGGCATTTGATGCGAATGTGCTAAAAGCACCCTCATAAGTGCAACCTCTTTGAGCAATGAGATCCAAGGACAGGTAACTTTGCAATTACAGATGAAAGCGGGAAGAGGAATAAAATAAAAATGCGTCACTCCTTTATCACACTATAGATTTTTGCCTCCTCCAGTGTAATCAATCCTGCACGGATGTTCTCTGAATTCTTCTTTCATCTCACTCAAAGACAACATACACACTGAAGGACATTTACAGGGGAGAGCACTGCAAGAACAAGCTATGACAGAGATGTAGAACTTAAAAATAACTTTTGATATGATTATACCCATATTTTGACACTTTGCTACAGCGTCCATTAGCTTATATATGGAAGATAGTTCTCCACTAAGCCTGCTTTGTCGCATCATTCAAAACATTTATTCATTTGCTTCCAGGCCAAATGGCAGGAGAGAAAAGTGGTGATTGTGTTAAATAAGTTGTATGATGAGTAATCTTTGCCTGGGGTTAGCGTCGCAAGAAATGGAAGGCGAGAAATCTTCACAAGCAGTGGGGGGTATTTTTCTACTCATACACCTCAACGAATTGAATTAGTTTTGCAATTTTGCCGAATTGCATTAACTGTTATATTCAATAAAAAGCATTACTAGGGAGATGCTATTTTGTTTCCTAGCAACCCACAGTAGGATGATCAGGGGTTTCATTTAAGCAGAACCATCGTCTGCAGAATTGTAAATGAAATGTAAATATTTATATTGACATTTAGGGTCACGAGAGGATGAATCCTAATCACTTTGCTCCTCCCCTGACTCATCCCAGGTCACTAACGCTTTGTAACGGCCCTTGGCCTTTGAAATCAATGCACGGGTCACCATTTTGCATTTGCAGACGGCAGACAGAGGGCTCTCCAATAACTGATGTAAATCTCTTCTCAACATTATGAGACATTCGGAGCTGCTGCCCTATCCGCCGTGTGAGTGGCGCATGCACACACGTGTGTTTTATAAACCTAACCACGACTTGATTATAGAATTGCTACATTATAGAATATGAGCAACCCCATTTCTGTCACATTAGTCTTTGTGCTCCTAATGGTTTTGATGATACCCTCAATTTTCATCTCGCGGTTCTTTATGTTCAGTGCGTATTAGTAATTAGCATGAGACCAAATAAACCATGTCAAACAACACAGTAATAATAGTGTAGGTGTTGTAATTGTGATGTTTACATTGCAGCCTCGCTCAGCTGCTACCATCGACTGTTGGTAGACAGCAACTGTGCTGTGCATTGGCAAACCCCAGAACTTCACCAGAGGGCTTGTCATTCTTCCTGTGCCAATTATTAGTTTGTTTGCAGTTGTGTTTAAATAACCTAAATGATCCCATGGTACGTTTAAGCTTTTTTTGTACAAAGATATAATTAATCTAATTAAATCTGTGGCTTAGGTGTGAGAAAAGCCAGACTTCCAAATCCAATGTATCACTTCAAATAATCCTTTTTTATGTCTTGCACAACAAAGTAAACGAAGTTAATTAAAGATGTAGATAATAGTCTATGCCGATAAGTCATTTGTTGCAGCCATGTTCATCTGCACTACTTCAAATTGGGATTTGGAGCAGTTGCCCCACAGTGCTTGTTTTAATCTTATCTTATTTGGCATTTGAAATGAGCAGATCGATTGAACTGCCTTCATTGAGAGATACTGCATCTCACCATATCCAAGAGCATCCTTATCTCACCAAGCCTCTCAGGCATAAAAACCCTCAGCAACAATCTAGGTTTGACTGTTAACATGTGCACCTACGCAGGTCTAATACTTCACCGTTTACAAATCCTGAAAGGGAAGTGAAATAGTGCCCAGGGTGCACAGACAGACAGCACAGGGGAATGAAATGCACTGCTCTCCATTTGTGTGAGCAGATAACAAAGCAGGCCTACTGTGTCTGCAAAACACAACACTGGGATAAGATTTCAGTGTGATTACCTCATATGAGTCACCATGATCAGATTTTTTTTGGGCTGTCCAAGCAGACAAAGCATGCATCATAATCATTTCTGAACTTGGTGGCTCCCCACAACATTGTGCATTTTGCAGATCAGCTTGCTACTTTATGGGCGATGAAATTACTGCTGCTACATCAGTTATGTTGATGACTTGGCTAGCAAAGACACTTGCAGGGTTTTTTTAATATAGCACTTATTCAGCTGAGTAGATAAATTTACACACGGAGCCCTATGCAGAAATGCTGAATGGTGAAAAATAAGGGATTTTATTCAGCATGAGGTTGTTCTCTCACAGACTGCAGCATTCTTTCAAACAATAGTAATGTAAAAAAGCATATTCATATATTGATCAAAGCAAATGTTGTGGGTATAAACCGAGCCACACATGCACAGAATTTCTAGAAGGAATCTTATCCAGAGGTACATTATCATTTGACCCAATTGGAGTGTTTTTCTGACCTACTTATTGGGTTGGTCCTCCGGGGTTCGGCCTTTTTGCACTTGTTAAGTGCCTACAATGGCATACTCCTTTGATGTGCCAGTATCGATTGTACTGTTACAAGACTCTGGGCTGACCCATAGCATATTGATTCGAGAAAGCTGTCTGCATTCTGTATCGTGTCCAAGTTGTTAAAAACTAATTTCGCAATGAGATCGCTGAATAAACATAAAGATGCATGTGGAAAAGAGGAAGTTGAAATGAAATGTCACATTTGACCATGATGCTTAGATTATTTAAACCTTCTTATCTGTTATTTTCAATAGGGCATCAACGCTGCTGATCTATTTTTTTTAACTTCAAATTGACTTTCCAGTGATATGTTGGATTCTGTCTGTTTATTCAAAGGTCATTAGGTCGTTTCATATCAGCAGGTAATAGAGTTGACAGGGTTCATCTGAGCTGTGTTCTTACAGCCTGAGGGGCCCCGAGTGAAGCAACGTCATCTGTAACCAGCACCCGAAAACATCCTCCAAAGCTCGGTCATTGGGTTACAAGTAGGAACACCGCTGGGGGAAATTCATTTTTATGCACGCAAGTAAAGGAAATATGGGTCAGAACATGCTGTTCAGTATGTGCATCAGATTCTAAAACTACTCCTCTCTGCAGAAAAGCTATGTTGACAAAAAGATCCTGATCAGGAGGCCAAATTATTGCAGAGACTTGAAACATATTGGAACAAAACGATACATGAAAAAATAACAATGAGTGCCAACTGCATTAGAAATTGATGCAATGAGTCTTATTATAGATAAAAAAGTATCAGAAAAAAATCAGTTCAACTGTTATCTTAAAAAAAAAGAAAAAGAAAAAGAGATTTTACCAGACTTTCAAGTGTGTGGAGCACAGTGGGGAACAGCCATTCAGGGTTCAAATTAGAAGCTGATGAGAGATTATAATGATGCTGCTGCATGGTTCAGTCCACATCCAGAGGGGCCAAATATCCAATTAAAACTCTCTGTTTCCCCCTCTCTCTCTCTCTCTCTCTCTCTCTCTCTCTCTCTCTCTCTCTCTCTCTCTCTCTCTCTCTTATTCCAGTGAGGTAATTACTGGAAACCCTGCATGTATATTCAATTGAAGACAATACCTCTGGAGAAACGGTTCAAAACAACCCGCCAAATGTCATTCCTGTTCTGTAATAACCATTTATTAGATTTAATCCATCATATTGTGGGTTTCATGTCACAAATATAACCTTTAAAGAAGTACACTTAAACATATTTTGGAGCTGTGAGATGATTTATATGACTACTGCGATGAAACCCATTAATGCTCGACACTTTTCAGAGCAAATTTATAAAAATGTGTATTTCAAGGGTTGAAAATGTCTCAATGTTTTGATCTATTGTAAATAATCCCTGAGCCTGCAAGGTGAATGCTGACATCGGGTTTTAGTCAGTGGTTCCTTTCTGGTGCCTCTCTGTATGTATAGTAGATGGATGTGCAGCGTCAGCATGCCTGTGACATGCACACGCTAACATTAGCTGGTTGTGTAAAAGATGCCTCACAAACATACTTTGTACAGTCACATAGCCACGAGCCGTACTTTTAAAAAAGCCAATAAAAACCCTCAAAACAACCACTTGTATACAAATGAAGTTTTCTCCGGATTCATGTCCACCAATCTCTGTTTACTTTTTCCAGTTGCTCAGAGAGGTGTCACTCAGATTTATGGGTAGGAGGCAGCACCGAGGACACATCCATCCTGCCTTCAACACCGACCATCCTGGAGGCAGTTTGAAGGCTTTTCAGTAGACGGGAAAAAGACTTTCGGACAGTTTTGAACAGTTCTTGATGCCTCCCGACAGCATTTTATTTCTTTCGAATTCACCCATAGAGCTGACCAGTTGGAAAATAACTTGTATAAAAAGTGGGAGGTCTAAACAATGTATGTGTGGCCGATGCTAAGTTCCTTCAAGCCTGCATTCCTTCTGAAGGCCAACAGGGGGCGAACCACTGGTGTCTATGAGAAATTGACCCTGCTGTGTTCCCTTACTGTGGCTACACCCCCTTCCTATATAGAGACACTGGATGGGATGTGTCTATGACATGAATGGTATATGAAAAAGAGAAGAATATGAGGGTCTGTGAAGTCTCACTCATCTTTAAATTTACTTTACTGGAGTTAAATGATTTTCCGGAGTTAATGCTGTTTCTGCCCTTAGAGCCCTGAGAGCTTTGGCTGGGGACATCACTGGGTTTGGAGCCAAGAGCTCGATCTGACAGGCTTTGGGAACACCGTGGTCCTCCACCTACTGTACACTAATGTCCACTTCAGGGCATTCTGTAGGGGAAAAGTCCTCCACCTCCAAAGTCACCTCTGTGACATAGGTGTCCTGGGATTTGTGTCGCTTTCCATTCTTCTCTGGCCAACTCCTTGCTGACACAAACACTAACCCACCAAATCCCCTTGCCCATTTTTTGGCATTTCACAAAATTATGCAGTGGGTGGAGCCAGACTCAGACCTGGGGGTGAAGTTATACTTTACTTTACACAAGATGTTACGGCCATCTAGATGAGGTATAATTGCAGGTTCTAATCTGTGTTGCACCCCATTAACTCCAGTCAAGCAGGCATTGTAATATGATGCTAATTATTCCTGAATCTAACATTGCGGCCGTTATCAAGTGTACATGTAATCCACGACATGAAAGGTTACCGTATCAAAACAAGGCTGGATGTACCGCTGACAGGCGGGAAAGGGCAGCTGAACCAAGCTGATTGGTGGTACAATAAGAGTGAGAGCTCTACTTTATTTCCTGACCTTTTGCTGCCTGCTTTGCCGCCCCCTCCCTCGCTGATCAGACGCACACTTGTGTGGATACCAGGTGGTGTGGCCAGTCTCAAAGACCTCAACACAAATCTGTCCTCATAACACTGCTTGCCCTGCCTTTACATCTTACAGTACATTGGATGTGGCAGAGCAGTTGAGCAGTGGACTCGTCCTTCCATTAATGTACTGGAGCTGTTACTGGTTGTGCTGCAGCAGCAGACTGAGGGAGGGCAGCAGTGTGTAGCTGGTCTGTTATCAGGGGGCAGCTTGTCGCATGCAAGGAATCTATATTTCGACAGCTTCTTTAGGTCACCTCTCATATTGTATTTGTAAGAATCTTGAATGAGTAATTTGTTTCAACTAGTCTTCATGAGCCACATTCACATGTTATTTGCCCTCACATTAATCACTCTAATCATCCGGCTCTCTCCCTCCAAACACCATCTCTGTTTAATTAAATGACCTGAAATAACCACACAGATTCGGGGGGGGTTAAGATCAGTTTAACCCATGTTTTACACAATATAATTATACTTGACAATGTTTTGTTTGATAATTAGTCCACAGGACTGCTCCCAAATTGTTCAATTAATTTCAAATTAACTTGCAAACTAATAATGATGTATTGTGCCTTCAAGTTGTTCCTGGACAAAACTACAGTATCTCTAAGAATAACTTCTGAGGTGAAAAAACAAACAAACCCTGAGACACCTAAAAAGAGACACATTTGAACAGACAGGTGAAAGTCAGTTTTTTTTCCTGGGATCTGAAAATGGCACAAAACCACCCGCTGAAAGTCAATTAACATAACCCTGCGATAGACCAACACAACAGACAGATACAAACAGCAAATTTAAATTCAGGGAACCTGCAGGCATTCAGATAAAGCTGCCGTCAGAAGCTGCCCAATTTACCTGCAAATAGAAAAAGTACGGGGAAAGACATCCATGCATGTGAGACTTTTTTTTTTTAACTTATGTAAGGGAGAAACTGATCTTTATTCAAAATAATTTAAAAACTTACTTCTTTGAATAACTTCAGAAATACGTTCCTGCAAAACTTTTTGAGGGAAAAAAAAAATCCAGCAAGTTGCCATTATAAACCGCCGGCACACATGCATAGACATCTGCAAACCATGCATATGTTTATTCAATGTAAAATACATTTCTACATGTGTGTATCAGTGCTGACGACACAGCATAGATGTGATTTATGATTCGTCATACCTAACGTTCAGGTCTGGGAAGGTGACTTAGTTAAAGCTGGTAAACTCCCAGTCGGGTAGGAAAGGACGTGTCCTGCTGTATAGTTGATTATTCATCCAGTGTCTGTGGTTTGCAGAAACATCATGCAAACATTTTACTCTGGAAATTGCATTAGAAAAAAAATTCTCTATTCATAATTTCTTTGGGCTTTTAACCTTGCAGCCCCTCTGCTCCGTCTATTATTGAATAAAACCTGTAATGGCCGCCATCACTTGGTTCCTTCTGTAAAAGTGACAAGGCTCATTCACTGTATCACATCTAAATGGCTATCTGAGCAGCAGAATAGGCCACCCTTTAAGTCTTGATTGCATCAGCACTGCCCTCTCTGTGTTTTCATTGTGTGCAGTCACTGTTACTATAGCAGCCGAGTGCTTTAGTAAGAGGGAGCCATTGTGTCCTTGGAAGGTCATTTCAGCTCCGGTGGAAATGGATTGTAGCGTTAGCTGCAGCCGCATCGAGCATCACATCTTTATCGTCATTAACATAGGTGAATAGAAGATTTCGATTAAATAAATGAATGAATAAATAAATAAATAACACCCTCCTAACAATATAACTCGTCTTGAGATCATTTGTAGCATGTGATGCTCCCCGTCCAGTACATCTTGGCTATCCTGCTAATGTTCCCCACCCGGTTTTCTCTTCATATAAAAAGGAGCCAAACTTTATGGTCATGTATAAAAAGACCCTTTTACTTAAATGAGGCACACTGGAGAAAGGTTGCAGAGAAATAGGAGCAAAGCCTCGTGCGTTGGGTTTTCTCACAATATCCCGTCTGAGAAGTGTTGCTGTCCCATGAGTAACACGTCATGGCATGATAAAGTAACTAAGCAGATCTGCCGTGTGCCTGACTGTCCTGTCCAGCAGACTGTGTGAAAAGCCTGCATGACATGTGCTCCCCGCCGGGGCCACGAGGGACGGCTGTGAATTCACCACGAATTTATGTCCGCGCTCATGATCGGTGTCAAGAACAAAGTCAGGATCTTATGGCGCTCGCTGCGGATTCCTTTGCTTTTCCGCTCTAAGAAAGCAGAAGATCGTCGGTCTGTGTTCTTCTCTATTATAATGAAGATACAAAACATCACGCGTCACCCTGAACCTGCAAACTGACTGAACCTGGCACATCTGTAATGATGCTTAAATGTTAAATATTAACTTTAGAGATGTTCTATATTATCAGTTGAAGTGGGTTGATGGTTATTCTGACGACTTGCATTGTTAAAAACACATCAAATAAAAAGGTTATTCAGCACGAAGCACCGGTTAGATAAAAGCTTTTAACAGATGCCGACTGTAAGAATTATAGTTTTATCACTGTGGGTAAATGGGTAAATACACATGTGACTAATTCATCCTGCTGGTATTCACATGCTTGTACTTGATACCTCTATTATTGCCGCATTGCAATAAGCTAGTAGATTTTGTTTCGGAAGTAAAATAAAAAAAGGAACCTTGAGCGCGGATGACTGCGCTCAGGAGACCGATTAACAGGAATGTCTGCACCGCTCTGCCATTGCACTGCTTTTTTTTATTTCTGTTTTCTCTCTGGAACAAGAAGTTTCAGCTGTTAAAGTCACCTGAACTTAGTTTTTCATTCACACGTGCAAAGTGTGTTGTTCTTCTTCTGTGTTCTTAGGTTTTTGATTTACTGTGTACATTTATTTAGTTCATACATATTTAAAAATGTTGTTCACCCCGGACAGAGTGCACATAAGAAGGAACAATACAGGCAATAAAATAAGGGCTGCATAAATGCTCATTTAAATTCAGCAATTTTGTGTTTATTATTGTAATAATATTGTATTTTGAAGATGATATCAGCTTTAAATATCGGCTGCCCTCACATCAGTCAACCACTTATATATAAAGACACATTTCCCGTGTGTTGATTGATGTTTTATTCTTTGCAACATACAATATCATTATATTCAGCTGTAAATCATTTATTGGATATTTGTTTTTCTTGAAAATATGGAAATAAAACTTTTTAAGAACCCCGATGGCCTCAACAATCTCACCCAATCGTGCCAAAACAAAACAAACTTTCTACCACTTTGGTTCATCAATCAAAACGATAACAAAAGACATACTTGATGACACCATGAAAAGCGGCGGGATCGTGGAAATTGTGAAGCAACGATCATTGCTGAGAATGAATCTAAAGTGTCAGAAATCATCTGGGATCAGGTAATGTATGAAACAGCTAACGTACCATCGATTTGCTCACTTCCCATTAGATCAAGGTCCATTACCAGTACAGCTAATGTAGTTAGCGCTATGCTCATTATGCAGTGTCGTAGGTCAGAACAATCACACTAAAGACGACTTCATGAGTGGGTTGAACCTTGTATCAACTGCAGGGGGTGATGGGGTCACGACGCCGCTGATGGACGACCTAAAGACTTTGATATTTTCTTCCCTTCCTGCCAAAACCGACGGGTCATACTGGTGTTACCCTGGTTTGCCATTATGTGGAGGAGGGTGGCAACTGAAATGGCGAAGCAGCGGCGGCAGGAGGAGAAGTGACCTGAACTTTAACAGACTGGAGCCGATTCCCGGAGGAGTAAACATCCAGTAAAAGCTGAGCAGCCCATATCTCTGGACTAAATGGGCAGTAGAGTGGAGCATGTTCTTCCCTAACAGGGCCAAGGTAGCCTGCCAGGGGATCTGAACTTGTAATTCCCTTTTGCAGTTTCTTGAATCATCAACTCGTGCACCGACAACTTTTGCCAGAAAATAAGGTCACAACTCTGAAAGGGATATCCATTATCAGGATTAGTAAAGTGACCGTAGCGCGATATGAATATGAGCATATATAAAGTTCATCTTACTTTCAGTCTTCTAGAACTGGACAGAAATAAAGTCTGAACCACTTTACACCACTTTAGTGGTAGCTGGAGGCTGTTTACCTTTAAGTCATGTTATATTCATCACCGTATAGCATGTACCGTTCCTGATGTGATGCAACTTTGATCCTCTGAAACCAAAAACATTTTATTGGGAGTTTTGATTCAATATTAACCCCCCGCTCACTGCTCACCTGCCTCATCGTTGCCGTTGTTCTCTGACAGGTGGTTGACTTATCGCCGTGTGTTTATTCTCCTAAAGAGTGTGAGTATAAAACTATGCACCTCCTGATGATTGCAGTCCTCACGGGGAGGCTGAGGGCAGCCGTCTGTGAATGGATGAAGAAATAATGGCATGGTAAGAGCTGCTTCGGGGAACCAAACACATTTATTCGATTCAAGTGCCAATGTTTTGAAAGCCTAAAATAACCCAGGGTCCTTTCTTACATGCTTCTGTTTGACATTCTGGTAACAACGCGAGGCCGGGTCAGTGTTTTGGAGGGTGCAGGATGTCGAGGTGTCCACCCTCCTTATTTGTGACACTCTGACAGGACCAATTCCAACTTGTCTGTCATCTTTTCCTCTGCCTCTTCCCTTGTCTCATCCTTTCCTGCACGCACCTTCACCTTCCATCATCGCTGTCTGCAGCAGTTTTCAAACGAGTGTTGAATTAAGATAATTTCTCTTTGATTAATTCCGCTATTAAGTGCAATCCAAAGCACATGCATTATATATGTAAGTCTCACAGTTCCACTCTGTATGAGGATTAAACCGTCGTGGGGGAACCTTGCCTCAGGGCAAAATACACAAATGCAATTAAATTAATTTCGATGGAGAAAAAAAAAAAGAAAAGACATCTTTTCTCACAGCTTTGGAGAGTGAACAGGAAAAGAAGGAAAACAATCCTGTGTGTTATGTGAGAACATGAAATTCATTATCATACAAGTAATGAGTAGAAGCACTTTAATCAGAGAGAAGCTTGTCTTGTACCTTTGCATGCAAGTGTCCTGAAAGGGAAATAAGCCTGCTGAGAACAGCTGCAGTATATTCTGTGATGTTCTGCACGTACTTCAGCAGCATATTGAACACTTGGAATTTCATATTTTATTTGGGTTGTCTCGTTTGACGAATGAGCCGTCTGTGTAGCTCACCATGAATCACCTGTGCACTTTATATGGTGCCCGTATTGTGCGCTGGGTTTCTGATACTAAATTACATGTCCTTTGTATCCTTAAAGCCCAGATCCACAATTTGTCTTTGGTCGTCAGTTGACTGGCACTCAAATAGATAAGAAAGTAAATGGAACAGAGACCAATTACAGCCGGCAAAGTCAGCTCACCTCCGCACGCCTGTCACTCCAGGCCTACGCTACTTTATCAGAGCTGGAGCTGCACATCACAGGCGCACTACTTGAACTTGAATGGCCCTTTTCTTCACCTGGTATTTGTGTCTTTCAAAACTTGTAGGCGAGCGAGAATCAACACAAGGTGACCTTTATGACCCGCAAGGCGTCGCATAGATTAACCACGTCCGCTTCGTCGTGCAATAAAACAAAGACGGAAAAAGACCCTGATGTGTATGGATTGTCTTTTAATGGTAATAAGACCTTTAGGGGGGCGTGCAGTTTTTTGTGAGGATCGGGAGCTGCCGACGGCGGTAATTGAAACTGACAACGTGTTGAGCACAATGACTCAGCGGATAACAACAATCATGAGCACCATAATCATCACAGCAGCACTGCGTCCCCAAAACACTTTTAGGTAAACAAAACTACCCGTTGGACACCGACACCGTCTTCCTCCCCCATCCTCATTGACTGTCTGAGCTTTCCTGGCATGGTGCCCTGCAGCCGTGGAGTCACCTGTAGGCCCCCAAACGTTGGATGATTTCGAGCCCCTTTATCTCCAAAGCCCCTCAGGCCCTCAGTGCCACTCTGATATGCCAGTGTGTGGGGAGATATCATCTATGGTGCTTTAATCCAGGAATGCGGGCCTGTTGATAACACACGTTGCAGTCTGGATTATTTAAAATCCCTGACTTTTTAATTTCGACCGGGAAAAGGTTTGTCAGCCATTAAGAAACGAAATGTCTTGACATACATCGCAATATATTACAGACATTTGAAAATGAGTGCAGTTATTATATTTGCTCTTTGTTTTAATGGCACACAGTGAGACAGAATCCCGGGTAATATTGGCACAACATTTTAATATCCAGACATGCTACCATGTGAACTTTGTGTGATCTTTAGAATCATAAGATTTCATGAGGTTATTAGTTGGTTATTTTCAGATCACATCTTTAAATGTGTTTTGTTTTCAGTAATCTTACTAACTCTAACTAAACATCAAATAAGTCTGCGGTGCATCTTCACTGCTCCCGTAGTGTTTCTGCATCATCTCTCTCACATTCTGTGTATGTACACGAACGGGATCATAACTGGTGTTAAAATATTAATAATGTTGCAGATAAGAAATTGATCGGCGGCTCCCGAAGTTTTAGCCTTGACTATCGTTATTTCTGAAGTGCTCATGGTAACATCAGGTACCATTAATGATAAATGAAGTCTTGCTAATAAGTGATAGCATGGTTTGTGTGATAATGAATAGGAAGCTTTTTACCACATCGAACACGCTTCGATGTGCTGTTGCATATTTGTGTGTTTCCTGTTAACAGGAAGCTAAAAAGGGAGGTGGACGTAGATGCACAAGCAATGACAAGCTGCTCAGTGACAGTTGGGTTTGTTTGGCAATAAAGTTAAGACAAAAAACACTAAAGTTACATTTGAACTTTTTTACTTGAATCATTTAAACTGTCAACACGTCCAAATACGCAGAAAAGCTGTTGTCATTCACCTGAATTCATGAGTGAATGATTATTTTAAAAAAAGGATCCAGCTGATGTCCCGCCATGGTTCTTGTTATTACACCGCATGTGTGTTGATCTTGTCGGTTGACATTACAATTATAGAATAGACAGTTGTCAGCCGCCTGTCTCACTCCTGACAGCAGCTCTCACAGACGTGACCTGGGAAGGCTACCAAGGACGCCTGATCGTTTTTATATTGAAACAGTGTTTCTGGAGGAAGATGTGTATCACCCGTATAGGCAACTATCACCAGTTCACAAAAATGAACTCAGGCTATTGCATTTCTTCTTATTTAAGGGTGAGGAGGAAAGTGGAACAGATTGCAGGAGCACAACCAGGTTCACTAGCTCGCAGCTCCAGTGAAAACCGACTGGCCGAATTTATCGTCTTGTGGGAGCGACATGACATCATGAAACATCATGTGTGCAGGATGAGTCATCAACAGTTTTAAGTGATGAATTTCGAAAATGTTCAAAAATGATCTATTTGTGTATTGACGTATCTAAAGATCCAGAGAGGGGGCAGCAATGGTGAAGGCTCTGTTGCCCCAGGTCGGGTGCTGGTTCTGAGCGGTAGAGATGGGAACTCGACTTCAGAGGTGCAGAGGCGAAGGTGAAGTAGTTGGCATCGAATGCTTAGTGGGATGGGAGGCCAGTGGAGGTTATAATTAGCCAGTGTATAATAATGTGAGTTTTCAGTAATGGGAGGAGGTCAGAGGTCAGAAAGAAGTTGCAAGTTTCATATTCAAAATGATCTGAATGCGTCAATATTTGTTGCAACAGTGCCGATATCTTGGTTCGTTGAAAGCAAAGACAATAGGCTGAGTACCTTTTACTGTAGGAGGATACGTTTTCACATGAGAGTGATTCATCTGAGATGTGTCTGTGTGACGGTGACGGTCATGCCCCCCCATCATCACACCAAACACACAAACAGCACTTATACCAAAAAGTATGTTTTCCCTATTTCATTTTCAATTAATTTCTCCTTTTCGTGAAATCAAAATCTAATTGCATATGAGTCACAGCAAACATCTGTCCTTCTCATTTTCAATGAGTGCAAGCTGTCATGCATGTAATCAGAAAATCTCGTGCTGTCAGTCACATTCGATTCCAGTCGATGCAGCTCCGTTTTCGGTCAAGATGTGACTTTGGTCCTGGTTTGCTCATTTCCCTGCGTGAGGGGCCGGGAAAACGTTCTGATTCATGTGTATGTATTAACACCTGTTAATATCCTTGTACTTTAGCCAACAAGAAGCAAATAATGTAAGAGCTTCTTTTTTTGATCATATTACTGATCCCTGCTGTGAACACAAACTCATATTTTCCTTTTTTTTTCTTTCAGATAAAATGTAAAAAATCCAATAAAAACACCAATTTTTCAATATTATTTGTTGAATAACACCATAAGGCAGCCGTGTTCAGCCGGAAACAATGTCAGCAGCCTCACAGCTTGGCGCTGATAGATGAAAGAGGTGGTGAAGTGTTATTACTGCAGGAGTGTACTCAAAGGAATGCAATGGATGGCCACTCGAGGGTCAACTCTGCTCACTTCATCCCAGAGGGAGAAATCTCCAGCTGAAGTATCACCTGCTTTGATATTGGATATTTTTTTGAACACCTTTTGCCTCACAGACACCAAACACCGGGGCCTGTGCGTTACCACACAGAGCCACTGACTCATAAGCACAGATTTACACAAGCACTTGTACTATTCTAATGCATGAAGTACATCAGACAGTACGAGTGTGTGTGATGGATGTCGGTGCAACGGAAGTGTTTTAATATAATGAAAGGAAAATTCAACCTGTTGAATGTGTCATTGATCGGCCTTCCACATGAAACGCTACTGAAAAGGAAGTGAGGCGTAAACCAAAGGGTTCATCTCTGTAGGAATCATTTCTGTGATGTCGTCCACTAATAATAACACTAGGAGCCTGTCAGGGGTTTAAACAAGCACTTTTAGCTGACAGGCCTTCATGCAGACGATTGACCAGTCTGATTACTTTGCAGCTGTTTCACGTCTGCACTGTTCTTGCTCAATATTTAACCAATTCCAGTCTTTTTGGTCCCACTAGACTATTTGAACCCAGACTATTCACGCTATTACAATAGGTCATAATGAATATTTGGTAATGCATACTTAATTAATCCTAAATAACACAAATGCTCACATGCAACAAATAATATTTCATCGATGTCGTCCACATGAGAACTACAGTGGATTATTCAGATGATGAAACACTTGGAAATAATGTGTCGGTTTGCAGACTCAGTGAAGTTGACTGTCGACCAGTGAATATAACCAGTAATCCCAGGTAATTCCAGCTTCTCTGAGCTCGGTGACATTCTTCCAGGTCCCACTCTGCCCCCCCTCTGGTTTCATTCTGTCTCTCATTAGCCCGGGCAGGGGTGTAGACAAATGGTGAGAAATGAAATGGATATGCTTTAAAGTCTCGGTAATGGGCTCATGCAATGACATGAACACAAGGCCATTTATTATGCAGCCCTGGCAATGACTCAATTGGCTTGTTTCACCAGACTGAGGGAAAGGTTGTCGCTATATGCCCAGAATAATTGTGTTCTACCTACAGTGGGACCAAATTTCTCCAAATGTTGTGTTGGCTTTCTTCGGTTGAGTAAACACCAGTGAAGCATGATTAAATATATTCGCTGAAAACAATATTTTCTTCAGTAAATCAGAACCCACATGGCCACAGAATCCACTGAACAGTGTAGGTTGTCCCCAGATAACCTGTAAGCTCCTCAGTAATGTGTGTTTGTACAGACGAAGACATTGTCTGTAATTACTTTAACTAATAGCTCGCTGGTTATTTATGGAAAATGCTCTCTTGAAATGCCTCATAGTTTTGGTGATTAATCACACTAACAAACATTAGTCGGCGCATTTATCTTTTCTTATTGCCTTAATAACATTAAGACGGAACTACAGGGCCTGGGAGGTTGCTATAGAGGCATTTAAAAGTTTGTACTCATCTCAGCATTACAACCGATTTTGCAATGATCGTTTGCAAGTCAGAGATGTTATTGATTGATCATTTCCTGCAGCTGTTAAAGGTTTACAGTCGGTTCAAATGCTGAATAATAAAAGAAACAGTGAAATCAAGCAGCGTCATGGTCCCAGTGGACTGGACAACCTGTTTTTAAACTTCTGTTATGTCCTCTGTTATTTGGCGCCTGTGTTTTAATATTGTTTCACTTCCTGTCTTTGTTTGATTTATCTTCCATCTCGGGCTTCACCTGTGTTAATCAAAGCCGGATTTATCACCCCGGACCGGCGCCTACACAGACGCCTGCCGAGGATGCTTATTACTTCTGGTAAAGCTACGTTCAGTAATCTGCTTGAAGTCCGTGTGTCTCATCTGCCCAGGAGCTTTTCCTCAGGTCAGTCGTCGGCAGCTCCACATGCCTTTAGTGCGACCTAAAGGGCAACAACAACAATGGTGCATCCTTGTCGGAGTAAAAGAACAAGAGAGGCAGAAACAAGTGATTAGGTAAAGAAAAGTCCTGATCTCATGAATACCACAACATGAAGAAAATAATACCATGATAAAGGTTAAAGAACACGGATGCTGCAGCCGACGGCAGGAAGGGAAGCTGGCAACAAACAGTCTGATCTGTATCACTGCCCCGTCGTCAAAGCACGAGTAGATGTGACTATCATCACAATTATGTATTCCATTGTCGAATAGATTGTTGGATGTATTGTTACTGCGTGTGAGTGTTTAGAAGCGTCATTTCCTCAGCTGCAACCATGGCGGGGGTTCGGGGGGGGGGGGGGGGGAAGAATATAATAAAAAAAAAAAAAAAAAAACCCCTTGGGG
>CAAKHC010019546.1:35360-48163 GCA_901007825.1 Macroramphosus scolopax | reverse complement strand
CTGCTATTCAGATAAGAAATGTGGCGAAGATGACACAGGGACTATTTTATCTCCACTTGTGTGAAATAAATGAATGAAACAAACTCGGAGCTCTGCGGCTCATCTATCATGTGATTCCTGCTGGTGTGCTGAGAGACGCAGCTACCGACGGATACAACAATCGTATCGCTACTCCAGCACACTAATGTGGGTTTTAACATCCTCACAAATGCTGAATGATTCATTTGCCAGTACAAACCACAGACATACTGCATACTGTATGTATCCATAATCAATTCAGTTTGTCCTTCAATTGAATTAAAATTCGATTTATATAAATCCATCTCACACAGAAGCAGCTTGAAATGATTTGCAAAATGTGAAATAAATTAATTAATTAAATTTAAAAAATCATGATCAGAGCATACATAACAATCAATACACACAAACATAAATAGTACATACAGTGTGAGAGTTTAAGAAAATGTTAATCTCAAGAAAAAGTCGGTTTTAAAGGAAAGTGTTGGAGCAACTCTAAGATCAGCAGGCCAACTGTTCTATAGTTTAGGTCCATCAATAATGGACGCTGTCAGATTTAGTGCTCTAAGCACATGGAAGAGGTTCCCACCGTGCGACAGATCTGCTTGGATTATAGATTGACAGCATGTCCAAAATGCGCCGCGGAGCCGGACCAGCGAGGGTTTTGTAAACTAAGTGGAAGATTTGAAATTGCATTCTGAAAAACAACATGGAGCCAAGTGAAGGTTCCAGAACAGGTCGGTTGTGTGGTTTGATTTTTTTTTAGTCATGGTTTGAACTTGTGCAGCTGAGCTCTGGATTAATTGCAAACCACCGTTAGTTTATCGTGCAACAGTCCATCCTGCTCATGATGAATGAATGCACGAGCTCCTCTGGATTAGACTGGTCAATAAAGCCTCTGATATTAGAAATGATTAGGGAACTGAACGTTGAATTTCATTACCTCGTAATCAATAATATTTAATTAAATCGATCCACGATTGATCATCATAGACTCATGTTTGCATGTTAATTATTGGCTAAAATGCTTTGGCATGCAAATCTGAACCTCAATTTCATTCTCATTGGACTGCATCCTCATAAGTGGTTTGCAATCTAATATTCAATCCGCTGATGGCCTATTAAGATCTTTACAGTCATTTAATCTGAGACTGTGGTCAATTATATCTCTCTGGAGGAGCATTGCAGTTTAATTTGATATAAACAAAACAATAGGCTGTGAAGCTGTGGTCGTGATGGAAGCTGATACACCTCCCCCTCCCTCTCTCTCCATCGCTGTGCGGGAAAGCAGACAGTCAGACCTACACTGCATCCTCCTCAAGGGACGTGTGTGTTGTTTGTAAACAATAACTATTATTAATTTCATGCCGGACACCCTCATTGGATCAATGCGTATCGACCTCGGTGAATCAGTTGTCTTTATGGGTTACATACGTTACGGGTGTAAGTGTGCAGTTTATGCAAAGACTCAGGAACAGAAACACTAATCATCTGTAACATACAAATGAGCCTCATGTTTTCTTAATACCTACCGGTCACTAAGTCTGGTCTCTTTAGATCATAGCCGTGCTAAATAATTCAAGAGGATACAAGAGAAAGGGTGGTTCTGTCTTGGTTATGGTGATTGATTGCACGATTGCGGCTGCTTCACGTCTCAGGATATTGTAACTCCAATGGCGGTGAGAAAATTAATTACAACACCACAAATCGATGAACAACTGAATGTGTCAACTCCCCAAAGTGCTGTGATTGTTCATAGTAGTCAGATGGAAGAGAGAAACGGGGCAAGGATGCTGCACCCAGAAGGTTTTCAGCCCTGCTTTGACTCAGCAAAACACATCATAGCAAACATATTTGTAATCCTCATGGTTGTAGCTTGCATGTCTTTTTTTTGTCAAGATAAAATACACAAAGATAAACCTCAGCTTGCTCACTAGGACACAATGCAGATTAGTAGAACGAGAGAGACCATTAAGAGCAACTTCACAAGTGTCCGAGGCTGAGTCATTCCCTTTCATTTGCCTCCTCCATCCTCGCCCTGCCCGTCCAGCGGCGCTCGTCGTGAACTCTGTGGCTGTGGGGTTGTGCGTTTTCTGTGTGCGTCTGTGCTTTGTACTGTCACTCTGACAGTGACTTTGACCTTTAGCAAGCAATGCTGGATGTAGAGAAGGCTTAATGAGTTTGTATAATAGCTGAGCTCTATCTGAGGAATCATCCATCTACATGAGCCCCATAATTAGCTGGTAAGACAGTGGTCCAGTCCTGCGCCTCCACTTATTATTCTGCTGACTCGTGTGCAGGAGAGGAGAAATGAATAAACAAAGACACAAACCCCATCTGAAGCGTATTAATAATCTACTGTCATGACTGACATGGCTGAATAGCCTGAGCATCACTCCACTGACACCCCACTGAAAAAGAGGAACAGCTATCCGGACCATAAGTCACCTCCTGGCCTGAGTCTGCTGACAGGTGAACCCTCTCATGGGAGCGCTAATCCTCATGCTTCTTCATCTGTGTTTGTCCCGCAGCAAACACACAAACCTAAAGACAAAGCGGCGGCATATTTAGCTGAAACTCAATGACATGCAGATGGGATCTGAGTGAATTTGTATGCAAAGCGCCGATCTGATTCCTATCACACAGGACTGAATGTCATATCCATCATTTTCATGTAAGGCAGGAGATATGAAAAGCACACTTGCGAGGAGACGGATGAGATGATTTCCATTGTGTCGTGCATCACCAATATGTGGTGAGCTCTTGCTTATTCAAGAGATGTAAATGTTTGCCTAAGAAGGGGGATTTAACCGCGCGCGGCGCGCCGCGGCGGCCGGACGCTCCGCGCCCACCGCGCGCCCGCGTTCCACTCCTGGTTTTGCTGCTCCGCTCCGTCCGCGCAGACTTCCCCTGACTCTCAGCACTCCAGCGTTGCTGTGCAAGCAGATGTTCTGTCTCTGATGCCAATTATTAGCATTTTCTCATCTGGCGAAAGGTATTCGCTCGAGCCGTGAAGTGAGTGGAAAAGTGCGTCCTCCCCCTGCGCAGTGAGAGAGTTGTGCACGGATACCACGAGGCAGCAGTTCACAGGCTACCACACCTGTGATGCGTTGTTCTGAGCAACGAAGACGCACGACCGAGATGCTGATGGCCGCGCTACGGCAGCAGGATACGTGCTGAGGAAAAAGACTTGGGTTGTTGTGTCAAAGTGCTTCTGCAGACACTCTCCGGACCTTAAACCTCAGTGACTTCTCTGCACTCGCTGTCTTTTGAAACTTGGGTGATAAAAGCACGAAGATGCCCTCACTTCTGGGCCCCTTTGTCCGCTGTTCGGTCGGCGCTATGCTCCTTGTCCTTTGGCTCATCTTCGCCGGCGTCACATGCACTGGTGAGTTGCAGTTTATATATCATATGCTCTCGGTGAGATATGCTGCTGAGTGTCTTTTTGCCTGCTAAAGCAGAAGAAGTACACACGGAGAGGCTACACGTGTCTTTTTTTGGCGAAAACAAGCCGCGCGTGTTGGCTGTGGTATTTTTCGGTATGCTGGCACTAACACTCAAATCAGCCTGCACGTTCAAGGTTACATAGGGTGAGTCTGCAGCCTCTAACAAGGCTATCAAGGTTAAAACTTAAGCCAAATACCACCCTGACGATTCACTATCAACGCCCATCGTTCACATCTATTTTACGCAGCCGTGTATTTTATTCTCGCTGAGTCTGAATTTACACCTGCACGAAGATAGTGAGAAACATTGATCCTATAACAGATGGACTCCTGGATAACCAGTCAATGCACTGCGCTCCTTTACTGTCATACAAACAGGCACCACTTTATGTTCCTTTGCCTTCATTCAGAGCCTGTTTGCCTCCTCCTAACCTGCAGGTTGCAAACAGCAGCATTCAGCACCACGTTGTCTCCACGCTCAGGACTCGTTCTTGCTGCATTGGCAGTCTGGTGACACTTTAACGGAGTTGCTGGACGATCTACTCGCACTGATGAGTTACATTTTATGATGTAGCTTCTTGGCCAGACACTCCCGATTGCATGCAAATGATCTCATGATGTACAAAGTGGGTTGAGCCTGTGGTCTGACTGCGGATCAGTTTGTTTCCAAAGATCTGATATTGCTAATGGTTTCAGATATTAATGTAAAGTATCTTCATAATAATATTACCCAACAACAGTAGCTGGGTGAATTTTACTTACACTACTAATACAGTGATACATGACTGCTGTTCATTGAGCCTTAATGATACAGATGATAGTCGAGGTCAAGCCGGTTCTCCAGTTACCCTGGTTTGATCAAAGCAGTGAACTGCCCTTTAACACCAGGATGATGTGCCACTTCGCAGTTCAGCCTACTACTATTGTTTAAACACTGTCTTTACTCATTGTCCCTGATGCTAAATATCCTCCTCGCATTGCCACGCAGCTGGAAGCTGCTGGTGAGCATCCAAAACACGGGATTTTCACACACCGTTTGCCTTCCGCTTGTTTCCAAACTGTTAACCTTGCTTTGGACAGAAGGCAAACACGTTAAAGTTGTTTTAATTGTGTCTGTTGCTTCAGGACACCGAGATGCTGAATTAAGAGGGCTTTTCTCTTGCATTAATTAGTATATAATTATGAATATATTAGGCTTAAATAAACAGTCGTGCTCGAGGGACCTCAGCTAGCAATCTAAGCAGCAGTCGAATGGTATTTACAAGTCATTTTATGATGCGTGTTGAAACTGATGTATGTTGATTGGTTGTTGGGTGTTGTGTTGCCTCAGTGGTTAAAGGCTGTTGTCTCACGGGACAGAAGTTACCAACCCCCTCGGCTCTGTGTGGATGTTTCTTCCCCTGTTCATGGGATTCTTCCGTTTTTAGCTCTGGGTTCCGAATACATGAAGCTGTAGTGAGGCTCGAAATTCCCATAGGTGTGATACTGATTGACCGTTTCTTTGTTCGCTCTGTGATCGACTGGCGGTCTGTCCAGGGTGTTTCTCTCAGCGCCTACTGGGATCGGCTCCCAGTCCTCCCAGAATAGGATTGACCTGCTGCATAATGAATACAGGGCCATGTGTAAAATCTGCTTTATTCTCATGTCCGTCTCCTGGATCACATTTCTGGGCAAACCCATTGTCTCTGTCTGTCAGTCTGTGAGGTCAGCACAAGCGTGCTTATCCACCCCCATCACAGGCTACTTTTATAGGACAGAGTGAGTTCCAGAAATGGATTGGAAGGTAATCTGGTAGCCGGTTCTTTCTACATCAGAGCCGGGACAGTCTCCACTAAGATCAGTCAAGCTATCCTCTGTAGAGAGGCAGGTCGCTGACTCGGCGTCCCTCGATTTCAAAAGCCAACTTGTCTTTTTTGCAGGGAAACATAACTCAGTCAGTAATAAAGGTAGGCCTGTCAATCCAGATTTGAGCTAGCCCAGCACTTTCTCTTTCACTGTGTTGTGAGGGATCTGACGGGCTGGAGAGTGGGGGAAGGTGCGTTCAGCCTCGGGAACAAAGTACTGTACTGCTTTGCCTGTGTGCGCACAACACTTGATGTATTCCGTGTGTGTGTGTGTGCGCGCGCGCGTGTGTGTGTGTGTGTGTTTCCACAAGGATTTGCCTACATGTATCTGTGTGCAAATGATCCAAACTCCTGTTGCTTCTGTATCCGATTTCTTTAAAGTTGCCTGTTTGTTTTTGTCTTGTTTTATTTTGTTATTATTGCTCGTCCCTCGTTACATCCTCGAGAAAAAAGATCATCAACAACCCAGAAATCCAAGCAGAGAGAGAGAGAGAAAATCCTGGATTCCTCTTTGTTTTCCCCCCCTGCCCAGTGCGAGTGTTGCCAAGCAGTCGTTGCCTGGTTCAGCGAGGCAGCCTGGGATTTGGTATCAGCCACCTTCCTACTTGTGTGAACACTCACCTCACAGCCATTTTTAACGGGTTCTGAACCTCTAGATGATGCAAGGAGATAGCCATTAAACCACAACATGCTGAAAACGATTGCATAATCCAGTAATTTGCGTGCGCCCGTTTCTTCTTAATATACGGGATTCATTGGCCAGACGTCTCTCATGGTTCTAACATGAATCATCCCACCGTTGTCTTTCTTGCAGCCAGTTTTGTCTCTACTCATTGACTCACTAAAGAATGTGATAAAGAGAGTGAAAGCTCAAATTAACATAATTTATTGGGGGAAATTGCCTTCCGGTCAAAGGAATTTAAAATCACTTCTTTCCTGTCCCATAGCTAATGCATGGCAAACCATCGCCATGCACTCGCCAGTGTGGTGTTTTACAGGGGAGGGATGATTTACCAGTGAAAGACTTCTTTCCCCCCTCCGGCCATTAGAAATTAATTCCAATGACACATGCATCTGGAAGACTCATCCACTGGGGGAGGGACGTTTTACGTAACATTATTTATTTTCTCAACTGCTGGATTTCAGTAAATTAGCATTATGTACAAATTCAGAATAAATCACAGAAGTAGGAAATGACACAAAATTTAAATGATTTCACTCCTCAGGAGGAAAAAATGCTTGTTATGAATTTTCATGCTGCATACAGAATGTGAATTGAACAATATCCCAGTGCTGCTTACTCGCAGGACTAAGCTGATCAATTAGATTGTATGTTTTATTCAGTTGCCATCACGTTAATTATTTTTTACCACAGAAATGCTGATGCGTGAATCTTCTTCCTGTCTAAGTCTTGCGAAATTGTTATTTCTTGAGTTTGGAGTTACGGTGATTAATGGAGGTGGAGATAATAGTCCGGCATGAATGAATAGAAGGTAAACAGTTCATGTCGACGCAGGTCAGCTTTAAACAAAGGAGGAGCACGCTCCATTTGGTGACAAATGCCCAGGCACCTTATCTCCCGGAAAGCTGTGTCCCAGCGCTTATCATTTGCAAATGGCAATCTTGAAGAGTAAAAGAAGGACACAGTCATTTCCGAGGACACGTGGAGGATGAACCTTGCAGAGGGGAGGTGTTATTTTCTGCAGCCTGTGCAGAGGCCTTGCAAAGGCACTACGTCTCTGTCAAACTCTGCCCTTTTGTTTCAATTACCCCCATTTCTATGATCCAGGTCTATGAGAGTGCTTAGGGGTTGAAGTTGGGTAGTTTCCCTCCTGAAATGCAGTGCATCGCTGTCACCTTTTGTGTTTTCGATCTAGAAAGCATAAAATTGACCTCTGGTGTGGGGTGGGATTACCCTTTGTCTCGATGGGATCCCGGACCGTAATTCAGGGAAAGCCACAATATGTGACACTGTATCAGAATTTAGGACATTGCATTCAATCTCTACCGTTGTTTCTGTAACTGCTACCCAACCTGTGCCAGCGACTCACCTCGTATATCCAGGGGAGATAGATAGGAGATATTAGGGCTCGAGCTTGTTGATTCTGGAGTTCTTCAATTGGTCATCTCTCTCGCTCTTTCAATTTAGGTCCCTTGGAACTGGAATCGAGGGGTTTACTCTCACTGGGAAAAGATTTCAAGTCACCACAGAGCCGGTTTTCAAGTCAGGGCTGGTTCATCACATAGGAGGATGCTGAGCTTGTTGTTTTTGTGCTGAAAGACTTGATGGCCTCGATTACAACAACAACATTAATGAAAGCAGCCTTTTAATTACAATAATAAACATAAACAATGCATAATGAGTCAAAAAAGGACCATAATCAACCCCACAATGCAGAAAATTTGTCAATATATTCACATTCAAACTCACAATATTAAAGAATAATTCCATGATAAAACTGATTGTTATTGCTGCAGTATTTATCAAGAACAATATAGCCGATAACGGCAAACTGGCTGCTATGCAAATTACACACAATTAAATTGCTGCCAATTAAAAGTGTTTGATTTTGCCACTGACAGGCTTCAATTATTATTGTTATCAGTGTCAGACTGCATCATAAAAAGGATCCTAGAGAGAACGTCTCCCTCTGTAATGTCTCCGGAGCTCAGCTGCTGCAGGACGTCCAACACTACCGGAAGGGACGTGGATGGAGGGATGTGAAACGTACACAAAAAGGTCCACCTCTGTAGGGATCTGTGAATGATTTAATCAGACACCGACAATAACAATTGAAGCCTGCCAGTGGCAGAAACAAACACTTTTGATTTGAAGTGATTTGATGCACAGTTGCCCCGTCAATTACGCTGCAGCCAGCCTGCGTTTATCAGCTATATTGTTCTCCTCAGATGCTGTAATAATTACAGCAGCGTTGGTCCCTGTGAGTCATGCTGACAAACACACATGGGAGAACAAGTCCCAGGATGTTGTTACGAGCACGACAGGTAACGATGGTCTCTATGCATATTGCAGCCGGCTGTGAGAGGAGTGAGAATTGGCCTTCTGCAGAGTGCAACACTGAAAAGTTACTACTACTACAAGTGTATGTGTGGGGGTGGCACCGATCTAGAATGTAGCCTTGGGCTCCGGTACTGTCAGAGCGGCCTTGGTTGAGGTTACTGTCTGGAACCCACAATGGAAGATACTTCTGCTCCCTGTGCTGTGGGGTCTCATGGCCATGAATGTTGTTTTGTTTTTCCTCTAGAGCACATGATGGATAGTTCTGGAGTTCCTGTGTTTGGTGGCTTACTGCTATGTAGGGTATGTTGTTAAACGGCAGCCCCCCCACCTTTTTCGTGCAAGGTGTATTTGAGTACACATGATGATGTGGCTGCTCGCCTTGTACAGTGCGAATAGCTGTGTGTTCGGAGGTGTTTCTGGACCCTTCCTATTCTCCGAGTGATCAATAGTTTTCTCCAAATGGTTAATTGGCCATCAGTCACTGTCAGAGGCAGTGCTTAGAAACCCAGAGGTGTCTTGGTGCAGCTCATAATAAGACCGTGTCCACTCCTCTGGGCCCTCTCCTGGCCTTTACTTCGGGCCAGGTGGTGGTTTGGGGAAGCAGATCTGAATGCAATATGGAGAGCCATAGATTAATAGTTCCTTAGTAAGGCCACAAGGGAGCGATGTGAAAGCCACTTCCACTTCATCATAGAGTGGGCGGAGAGTCTGCAAAAGGCAGTGAGAAAGCAACTTTGAAACAGTGTGAAGGTCGTACGATGTGAAGTGGTATCAGGCAGATTCCTTTTTTTTTTTTTATCAGTTTAATGTCACTGCGTTAAATGTTGTTTTTATACAGTACACACAGTTTCTAAGAGCATTTTCCTGTGTAACGGAGGAATGATAAAGGCTGAATGCTTTGCAGGGCTGCAGCTTATTTTTGAGTTACAAGATAACGGCGCTTTCTGCTGCTTCTTCAACCTTGAAGAGGAAACACACCTTCGACTAAATGTATGGCTCATTGTTATGCGTCTCCCTATTTAGCATGGCATGTATAAGACATAATTAGAAATCACCTGAGGCTACCAAGACAGCCCGTCCCTGCTGGCGCTTGATTGGCAAGGGTATTTGAGGGAAGTCTGGCTCAGCCTGGGCTGAAATTTGTCATCTTGAAGTGATTTTGTTGACAAGACAGGAGGCATGGTGACCTTTTCTAATTATGTGTACGTGTCCAGGCACTGGTGCCTGAGGCGAGCAATTCAACTGATTCGAGAGAGCGCTGACTCCAGGAGCACATTCAAGCCCGTGCAGCATGTTGTGGGATGTAAGGTTAGAACATGCTTGGTTCAGTGCCAAAGCCAGTTAATAATTCAGCATTGATACAACATCATTAATGTCACTTGTGTCACCTTTTATTTTGACTCTTTGCTGAAAGAAGCAAACCTACAGACGGTGTCACGTCCTTAAAGTTGCCTTCGTTTTACGCCTGTACCTGAAGTCATCTCCAGAATCACTCTGTGTTGTTCTCCGCGTGATGAGTCCCACGAAACATGAAGCATTTATCATCCATCCTGAATGCATAGCAGTGTGAGAGCAGCTCCTCTGATCTATGTAGGTCCCTTCCGTTATTGTTTTTTTTTTCCACATGAACAAACCATTTCGCGACGTGAAATGAGGTCTGAACATTCCGGATTCAAAGCTTAAAGCTAAGCAGCAGATTTTCTTGGCAAAGCCATCAGCAAAACTCAGCTCATGGAAAACACATTCAAGTCCTGAATCCAATAGAATTAATCATGACGGCGTATCCACCGTTGGGGCTAGACGATCCCTTTTCGCGGAACGTCTTGCACTTGATTATGGGTTCTATGGATTCCAACGTCCCCTGACGACACATTCATGTTGACTTGAAGGGTGCAGTTTCATATTACCATGAATTTCACGAGCCTTTGCTCGGGCGTTGTATTTGTTAATTATCCTCTGATTTAAGTTCCTGTGTCTCAGGTAGAATGAAGGTTTACTTTTTGAGAGATTGACTCTATATATGATATAAAGCAATCAGCTGTAGGAGAACTGCACTTCATGCCTCACATCTGAACCGCTCAGGTTCTCTGTAGCTATTTCTATACCTTCGCCATCATGATGCATGGTGAATAAAGAGGTATGTGCAAATGGGCTCAGCAATAATTGCATGACAAATCAAGGGCAAAGTGAGGCAGTTTTTCTCCTGTTTATTTAAAGACCTTGCATCATAGACCCTGAATAATTGTTTACGGTCTCTTAGCCTCTGTCGGCTCGCTGTGCTCGCTCAACTATTGGCCCATGCACAATTTAGTGCATCATAAGAAATTCACATTGTATTCATCCAGTTCAAAGTTGGCAGGGAGCTAGAGCCAATGTGTACCGTTCAGTTGGAGGGAACATCTCGCCATAATCCATCTTAGAAACTGACAGTGGCGGTTGTTTGAACGAGCCTGCAACATGTGAACCAACTGTGAGTGTTTGCTCTTTGAATTCCTCGTACGCTTACAGTTGCTCTTTATGATGATATGATGCTGTGGCAACATGACTACTTGCTAGAAATCAGAATTAGCAACCAAACACAATAATAACAGAGCAGATTGTCTGCTCCAACCCGTCTGCTATTATATATATGACATGTATGAATTCTATTGGTATTATGTCCCAACTTACTGGACCTACTGATGGAAGGACAATGAGCTATTTCTCTTTGTGTGTATTATACATAGTTGTCACTGTCAGCATGCAGGAGAGCTGCACAATGAATAGAAAAACAGTGGAAGTCAGAATGTATCCGCGTGCAGGATCCACATCACAGTGGGTTTGTTTCTGACGAAGGTATAAAGAGTCCCAACATATAATTTTAAATTTAGTATTTTGGCACTACAGAGACGCCCCGGCCTACATTTATTCTCCAGATATAACAGAACATGCTTGTTTGAAACAGACCCAAGAAATCATCAGTCACACTGCAATTACTGAAAAAGAAATCCAAATATGAATTTCTTGCGTTATTGTTCAGCCCTGGAATAAAGGCGAAGCAGGTATTTGCACATATTAACCGTCGCTTGGTGGAAGGGAAATTCACACCACAGGGCAGTCTGTCTCAGTCATGTGTGCAGTCAGTTAATATACCTTTGATTAGTACACAACCAGTGTGAGGTCGAGTCCACTGGGGGAAACTGACAGAAGGAAACTGAACGTGGGTGGATAAAAGATGGTTTGTAGTTCTTTCTAATGTTAAAGTCTCTTCTGTCCATAAGACAAAATGATGTAATCATTCTGGACTAACAGGTGCTTCTTAGTCTTCATTAAACTCCTAGTAATGTGTACTTGCTTGTCCCGGGTTCGGAGTTGAAAGTGATCTTGCAGACTGATTGTGTGGTCGTGTCTCCCGTCCGGTGCGGCGCTACGTTCAACTCGTTCAGCGGGAACAGAAAAAGCTCTGTTCGGTTTGTTAATTTAATTAATTTGCCTTCCACGCTGGGGTGGGTGGACATCTGGAGACCAGTAAACAAGGATATAAGGAGATATTTGTTTTATGTGGCTGTGATCTAATGAATGTGAGTCGGTGTCCGATTCCAATCTGTGATTTAATGCACGACGGCCTCTGACCGAGCTCGGCTCGTACAATATTGTTAACAGCTCCTCCAATGACTTGGTCCATCCTTTATTTCTGAGCCACAGTGGTCGATTTTTACTCCCAAATCAGACCATCCAATCACTCATAAACTGAGGCCTCACCAGAGGATTATTCATCACAATTTGTGCAGATTTGACAAACTAATTGGACCTGAAAACCCAATCGTGATGCTCCAGGTTTGATCTCAGCGAAACATTATGCAAATTAAAATAGATGAAGTTATAAGTACTCGGATGAACTGATCTTCACTACCTTTGGTGATATCAGTGATTTCTGATGTTTCTAATATGTCAGGGTGGCTGCGTTTCTGCAGAACAAGTGCAGCGGGGGTTTTGGGATTTAATGTTCGTCCCTGAAGCGGCTGCGAATGTCGCCAAATGATGTTTTTAAATCATGAATACTACTTTAAGTCATACTAGATGAGCGGATCTCGAAAGTGTAAATAAATGGTAACGGCTGCAGCCAGTTTACAGTGAGGTGTGGAGCAAATTGATATGGCTATTTTCTCCTGCGCTGCTGTTCTGATGTCAAGAGAGAGCTGTCTGACATCTGAGCTGCTGATGTTCCTGACATGTCACGAGTCCGCAGGATACTCTGCTTTCTGTTTTTTTTTGTTTTGGCTACATGTACCTAAGTGAGACATGGCCTTTGCCAGGAAACAGTAAAGCATCTTGCTGTTAGCAAACAGAAAACCTTCATTATATTCTGTATATGAGAGTCCATCAGATGGATATATACTTTCAGCAGGCTCTCCACTGGGCTGAGATCGTGGCAGCCGGGTTCTCCCCCGGTCAGACTAATGTGCTGCACTGAGGGGGGGGGGGGGGGGGGGG
>CAAKHC010019546.1:9140-25954 GCA_901007825.1 Macroramphosus scolopax | reverse complement strand
TGCAAATCACAGTCTTTAGTAATGACAGTTCTTTTAGTCTTTGGTTGGTATATCATGGACACACACACACACACACACACACACACACACACACACACACACGGTGCTCCTGATAAGTTCTGAAGCAACAATTACCTGCTTTGAAAGATAATAAAACACACATATACTTCGCCACCATTTAATCTACAATGATTCATTATTTCCATTGAAGTCTGATGTTATCGTCGTCGTCATCGTAGACTAAATATTTTTTCGTTTTTTATTTCTGATAAGCCTTATTTTCCGTTTCATGCCCTCATTGGTTATTTATTTAGCTTTGTTCGCGGTGACCAATGTCCTCATTGGAGGTAAGAGGCAATAAGAGGCTGCAGCACATCTACAAAGATCCAGAGCATGACTCATTTCTACAGAGGTCACAGGGTTTTCTCTTTCCTTTTTCCACAGAGATCTTATCTCAGGCTCTGTGGCTGTTTTCTCTCTTGACCTTATTTAAATTGAGATAAGCATCCCTCAAGCGAAATGGGACCAAATTAGTCTTTTATCTGGTATGATTGTTTGCCACCATGCCCGTCTGCTGAACGCAGACTTGGACAATGTAGATGTGCTCAGCTGCCGGCTTGTCTGATTTCCCCAAATCCGTCTCAGTGGCTGTCGATGCTCATTCAGGTCACAGAAGTGAACCGGCCTCACTCTGAGGACTTTTAATGCTTTATCAGATCGTACGGAGAAGCAGCTACAAACCTGTTGTGGTGGAAATGGATTCCAGCATGTTACCGTTTCAAAAGAAACAGATGGATTAGTTTGAGTGTTTAAGAGCTCAGTTCACTCCGGCATTATGTTATCTCCTTGATCCAAATCTATAAGGAATTTATTTTTTCCATGTCTGCATTAAATATGCAGACGCTTGAAATGATGCTCAGCCGGAGTGACTTACAGTAAATATAATCCAAATTCTTTTAGATGCACAAGTGGGGAATTTCACAGCGATTATACACACGATCAGAATTCATCTTGACATCGCCGCATCTTATCTGGGTTGTGATTAGTGTTATTCAAATTGAATTATTGAGGCATTTCCTTTTAATTTCAACTGGAAATCATTTGACTAAAACATGGTCTGAATACATAAGTGAACTTGAGGTCAGGTTATATTTAAACTTCCCTTTTACATAATTTTGGCACACGTTGGTTTATCATCTCAAATGTATTTAGTCTAAACATATTTTAATCAAATGGCTTCACACAGGTCTGATAGAGCTGTGATGATTTTTAATTAAATGATCAGTTTGATGATTTTTCAGGCAAAAAAGACAAATTATTAACTGGATTAACTTTCATTCGTTGTTTTTATGTGATGTGTATTAAAACACAGTTTACACAGCTGGATGGAACAAGTCATAGTAAAAGTAGATTTATAAAATTGTAATCATGATAGTTTTTCATTATATCCTGACATATAGGAGATTATAAGAATAAGACCAAATCATATGCATGAGACTTGTGTCTGCAGCACAATAAACAACCACTTGTTCAACCACCTGAAAAAGCTCTAAATGTGCAGTGCGATGAAGAATCCTGTCATCTTTGACATGAAGGAATAACCGTATTTTATGTGTTTATTCAAATGTGAATAAACATATTTTATAGCCTAAATCAAATACCCGTGATCATCATTACGGCCATTATCACAGTTGTGGGGTATATTGGTAGCTGGAAATTAGTATATTTATCCGACGTCTACATACATTTCACAGGTTTAATTGAATGTGACATCATTCCACCGGCAACAAGCCTGCGACTAAGATGATATGAGACAAGCACAAGGTGAGACGCCACCTTATGCCAAAGCACTTTCCGAGTTATCTGGCGCTGAGGCGTGGAATGAGCAGATAAAACAATTCTAAAGGGGAAATGATTCTGTCCATAATCAAATTTATTTACGCGGCTCACTGAGGAAGATTGATGTCTTATCTGTGGCTGTGGATTTCAATTCTCCATGCTGCGATTCGGATAAACAATCAGTCTGCTGTCTCCAGAGCTCTTTTAATTGTCTCTGTGTGCGCGCAGGCATGCGTGTGTGCCTATCAGCATGTTTTGTGTATCAGCATTTTTTATTTTTATTTTTTTTGAGACAGAGATGATTCTGAATAAATTTGCTCCCCAGGTTTCTTCCATGACTTCTTTTCATGGCTGTTAAAAGCCAGACATACACTCTTAGGTCTTTGAGACTATAAATTGAAAAGTGGAGCTCAAGCAGAGATCAAACCGCTGATGTCTGGCTGGGAGACATGTTTTCTCCTTCCTCGGGAGCTGCAGAAGGACTGAGCCACCATTTCAACTGTGGGAAGCAACATGTCAAAATCCATGTTCTCAAACGGTTTGCAAACTACCTTTCCAGAGCGTGTGTGGCGCTTTGATTTGAGGAAAAAAAAATATTAAACTGCATCTGAAGCTTGTGCTGGGACTAAGTGGTCGGTTAAACCAGATTGTCAGAGAACAACAGCGGAACACAGCATACAGTATCAGATCACTTACAGGGGAGCAACTCATTATTTATATTTAAGCCTATTGTTCATGTGGCGCCTTATGATAATGACATTGATTATCAGGGATAGAACGTGTTAGTTTTCTTCACCATCATCTATGTGATATATTGATCCTGATTCCTGTGTCGTTTCCATGGTAGCCACCGTGGCTTTAGCTGCATTCTGCTGCATTGAGATGTTGTCTCGGGATTCAGGAGGACAAACTGTCCACATCACAACACAGGACATCCAATGGGGATGTAAAAGTAGAAACCAGGCGTTTCCTGTACAGGCTATTTTCTAGAAACCGTAGATACACAGCTCTCACATTTTTCCGTGAATAAAGGAGTGACCTGTTATCAAGTAGAATAGTTATTCCTGAGAAATAAGCTATACAACAAAGCTGCAAGCGAATCTGAGAGAGATTGCTTCCCCCCTCCCTTTTGTAGACAGCTCGTCTTATTATCTCCTGAAATGGCAAGGTTACAGTACCTACAGGTGCAGAGGAAGGTGAGTCTGTTAGCTTTTTATCTTTAAACCACTCAACCTTAGCGGAGCAGCGCAGCCGCTGAAGTCTCATCAGACTCTACGAAGGAATCAACATTCTCTTATGTACAAGTTTTGCAATTCAGCGCAGCTACTTAGGAGAGGAAATTGGAGAATGTTGAAATATATTAGGTGTGTTTAATGGACCTGGAGAAATACAGGAAAAAACAACCTTGGTTACCTCTGGCATTAATATAAAATTTATGAGAAGGATTTAAGCCGATCTCCTGCAGAGCCTTGAGAAGCCATTGCTTTGTCAGTCAGCACACGTTTAGCATAAATCTCTCACTTCGCCTTTTTCAGCAGGCACCTTGAATCTCCCAGCGTTCAGTCGTTCCTGCTGGTGCACTGAGGTTGTTTGTCTCCATTGGTTTTACAGTTGGGGTGGGTTTTTTTGTTGGTTGGTTTGTTTACTTGGTGGTTAAGTATTATTTCTGACCGTATCATCATGGTGATGAAACGTGCCTTCTTTAGATGTTGGTAATGATTATTTGCATGCACCTTTGTTTTCATTTTATTCCTGATTTGATCCCTTTTCCAGAAGTTTGAAATGTACAGCCAGACGTTTCCTGTATCTGTATCAAGAGCTGCTGCTTAATGAATGCTGTATATATATATATATGCATCATATTAATGGTCTCGTGCATTTGGTTGGCCACTAACACATTATTAATGACGTGTTAGAAATTACTTATTGCACCTCATTTGCATTAATATAAAGTTGGTAATGAGTTGAGCCGTTTTCCTGAGTCCAATAGTCGGGGCGTGCGGCTCTGCACAGGAAGGACCTTCATCCAGGTGAGCTGGCTGCCGTCGGTCTGACTGTGATTCATGAATTGTGTGAATGAGCCCTAATGGGCAGCATATTTCAATCAGCTTAAGGATCAGGGACCGGGGCCTCTCGTCCGCCAGCTGCTTGCAGTAATGGAAGTTATCAGGTGAACGGAGGCGGACTTCCTTTCTGGAAAGTTCGCAAAGCCACTTTTTCAACTGTCCAAGAAGACAAGTGTCATTACTTCTAGTCGCCTCCATCGGGGTTGAGTGACGTCTTTTCGTGTGCTCCGAGGTTTTATAATTATAATTCAACTAGCTAGGATTGTAATTGTACAGTACATAAATGTATGCTTAATCGTGCTCATTGAAAATGCTGCAAACATTCAGCATGAAGCTACAAGCAACATCAGAGCTTTCATGGTTCGTAAATGAATCGGAGTGAAACTGAGAGCTTTAAATGTAACATAATTAAATATAACGATTCATTCCGACCTTACTAGAGGTTTTGAATAAGGAAATAATACGGTGTGTCTCCTCTGATAACGCACATACTTGAAAGGACGCATCACAGAGGCGGAGGTGACTATATTTAATAGATGCAAGTGAGTTCAGTGTGAATATAGAACGATTGCGCTCCTCAGTTGTCATAAATTGCTCGTCCTAATCACTTGATTACTGCCAGTACTTATTATCTCGTGGACAAAATGGCTGCTATCTGCGGCTTTGTTTGCATAATGCTTGTACTGTATCTCATTACACTCGGAATGCGTTCAGCCTCGTAAATCACAGACACTTCCAAAGTTATTAATATGATCCAGCTCGGTGTCTGTGCACAAACATTTACCCAGGTCTCATGGACCATGATGCTCCTGTCCCGGAGAGACGAGCCGGAGATCAGGACCTCCGGCGAGCCGCGGGGAATGGTTCAAGGGTCTGGGATTAAAGATATTATTAGAGCAAATTATTCAAGATGGATTTACTAGCAGGGGCTCTTTAATGACCGTTTACACAGTAAGTCCAGTGATTACCTAAAATCGTAATAGGCGGATATTAACGGGAGGACACTCGCAGCATTCCATCGTGTTTTAAAGATATTCACTAAGATAACAAGGAGTCTTTCCCAGCTTTCATTGTGTGAGAGGCAGGTCCAACCTGGACTGGTCTCCCTGGACTGGTCACCCTGGACTGGTCACCAGTGAGTCACAGGGCTCACATTGCTCGTACTTTCATTCACAACAGTGGAAAATTCAGTGGAAAATTGGTCTGCGGGAGGAAACCAAACCATGCAAACTCCACAGAGACACGTCGGACTTGAACCCAGAACCTTCTTTCTTTGAGCGGACAGCGCGAACAAGTAACCACCTTTTCATTCAGTTGTAAAAAAAACTCCATTCGGTAAGAGAAAGCACAAGACAGGATAAAGCAGCGTATTATAATTAGACTGTTAGCAAAGGCAGTCATCAGGGTTGAAGGATATACTGTAATACATGCTAAGAGCAAAGCAGCAGGTTAAGAACAACTATGAACAGCCTGATTTTATAAGGCTGTGAGTATAGAAAACCTTCAAATCACTCTGACTATTGAACAAACTCGGGATTTCTTTCACATCTGTTCCAGAACACAGAGCAAGGCTGCACTGAAGAACGGTGTCCTAATGTGTCGGAATGCACTTAGGTGATCCGCGTACCGAAAATATCATAACTCCAATACCTCTCTTGGATTCAGGGGTAAAGGCTGTGCATCGTGTTTGCTGCACTCTCGCCTGAGGAGTTTTACCGGCAGATGTCATACGACATTCTTTTAATTACTTATTTGGTCTATAAAATGTCCAAAAGATGTTGAATGAGAGCATTTAAATACAATCTTCCTTTTGTTAACGGCAATACAACTTTACCTGATTGCCCATCACACAAATATTCCTACACTGATGATGGAGGCTGCAGCTGTTCAGTGTCTTGCTCTAGGACACTTGGGTAGGATGTCTGGAGGAGCCGGGGATCGAACCAGTAACCTGTCGATTACTAGACAGCCACTACACCTCCTGAGCCATGCTGCCTCATATCGACTTGAAAGGCTTGAAATGCTTAAACAAAATTTACAAGATGGAATTAAGAAGTGTTTTTTTTTCTCGCACTTGTGGATTGAACAAGTTCAACAAGTTTCTCTTTTTCCCTCAAAGGTCAACCCGGTCGAGACAGACTGAAACTGGTGAACGGAGCTAATTCACATGTTCAGCAACACAAAGCACTGTACAACATGACATTGCCTTTGCGAGATAATATAATATAATATAATATAATGTAAATTTAATTGTGAGTGCTATTGTCCACCCCAACTGACTGAAGGGTCAGACAACAAGGTGTAACTGAAGGTATAATATTGTGTTTATCTTCTTGAGTCTGATGAAGTAGCTGACTTGAAACCCCTTCAGAGCCAGCAGGTGATTATTCAAGCTGTCCCAGTTCCTCTTCGGGACTGAGGAGAACGACTAAATTATCAAGAGGAAGAGGAGTAACAGTTGTTCAAAGGTTAAATGTGGTTGCACAGCTCCAACTCTCTGTGTCTTCTATATAGTTACTTAAAAGGTAATTTATATAACTCACAATTCAAAGTTTCTGAAGGTTAAATTGCCTGAATTAAGTTGCCTGAATTAAGTTTCCCTTTTTTCTTTAAATCTCCTGGAGGAGCCGTCAGAAACGACTAAACTGATCGTCAGAGCGCAAAGTAAACTGAAAATATCTGTTCTCTCCAATAGCTTTTTAGTTGGTGATGGAAAAGCAATATGATGGAATAGAGGACCTTCTCCCCGCGGGGGAGAGGAGATTGTGCGAGATTCGCTTTGTGAGACAGCGACGCCACATTGTTCCTCCACTGAATGTTCATTACGTACGAATTTCTACTCGCAAGAGTTGATGTGGAAAGAACTTTACAACTTTGTGCAAATTTACCGTTTTGTGTTCATTTGCAATCCAGCGATTTGGACAAATGTTGTTGTGTTCCTCCCACGCGTTGTCTCAGGGTCACGGCTGTCGGTGTAAAAGCCATTTCTGAGCTGCAAATCAATCTGACTGTAGAGCAAACTTACATGAGATTTCTTTCACATTGGCCAGAGAACACGGAGCAAGGCCTCCAGTCGCACTGAAGAATGGAGTCCGAATGTGTTGCAATCCACATAAGGGATCCACGTACAGTCAATATCACAACTCCCACATCTCCCACATTCAGGGGGAAAGGCTGTGCAGCACATCTGCTGCACTCTGCATGACAATTTCCTGAAGATCGAATACCACGATGTTTGTAGAATTCACTCCAGGATTTGCTTCTGATAACAGACTGCATCCCGTTCATATGGAGGACGGTTCATTTATCAACAGGTAGATACGGACACATGCAATGTCACCATAAAATATAATGTCATTATTTATTAGTTTTGTCCTTATTAATTAGTTATTGTGTCTATAAAATGTGTAAAAAACTGATTGCATTTATATGGAACATTTATGTAGAGAATGCAATTTTACAAATTGTGTGTAATTTTACAGTTTTGTGTCAATTTGCAATCCCCTGGATTTTGACTCATTTTGTTATGTTTTTGTACCAACGCTTCATCTCAGGAAAAAAAAAAAAAAATCCTTTGAACTGCCGATAACCCTCCCAACATGGCAGGAGTTGGTGAAGGATACGAAAAAGCAAAAGAAGTTTGATGGATCAGTGTTTGATGGCTTTATAACTCCAAGGTGACAAGTTACTACTTATGTTCCACACAAGTGAAGTGGTTTGTCAAATTTGTGTCGTATTCAGGTTTGGTTCAGCAGATCCAAGCACACACACTCACCTCGGGGTTTCTGCAAAAAAGCTCATGGTCAGCTTACTTCTTTTTAAAGAAAGCAAACGTTTGAGATGCTTTTTTACAAACTACCTCCCTCCATGTGAATCTGGAGTTCTGTCACGGCCAGGTTAAAGACGTTGATTCACAATGGAGTTGAAAGCTAAATGCATTACATAAAGTGAGAGGTGGTGCAAGAATCACGGAGCAAGACGGTGTTCGCTTCGCTCATCACGGGCGAACACATGGCAGGTGGGTTCAATCAAGTCATCTAATGGGACGTAAATCCAAACAGCACCCAGACGCAGGGATCCCAGACTCCGGGATCCCATCCTGCGTTTAGCATTTAGCCCTTTGTGTGATAACGACGTCAGCGCAGGTGCACATGGCACCCCAGTGTCACACGGTGGGGGAGAAATCATCTGCATGCCAAATTAAACAATGAAGACCAGAGGGAGATGATGATCGGGATCATTCAAAGGGGTTCGCATGAGATAAACTATTTCTTTAGCGTGCAACCTCCTTCTGAACCGTGGGTTCTTCCGCATTGTACTTTTAGGTGACATGTCATTTTCTTCTCTTTAGCTTGGGGGCTTCAAGTGATCCAGAGGTGGAAGTAAGCCAGCGTGATGTGGATCAAGCACACTAGCCCCAAGGAGGCCGATTTCCGCCTTTATGTGCTGCTGAATATTCCTGCCCACTTCAGTACCCCGGGGTTGTATCTGTTTATCCTGCGAGGCTGATAGCGCAGCAACGGAAGAGTGAGGGCAAGACGGAATGGATGCTTTCCCGATGTTGAAATGTCTTCTTTGAAATGTCTACATTTAAGGTGGTGTATCTGTGGCACAGAGTACCTAATGTGGAATGGATGGAGTGCTTAGCTGCATACCAAAGCACACATATCAACTGGGGCAGGAGGCTGGAGCTGAGCCTGCAAGACATTTACAAGATAAATATTACATTCTAGACAAGAAATCTGCATTTCCAAGACGTAGGCGGCGCAGAATATTTTTTGTAGTGGCATATCTGTCAGGACTATGAGGGGGTCGTTCTGCATCTCCGCAGCCACGCTGACACAGGTTGTCCTTTTCCTGGAACAGGATGATTTGATGGCAGGAAGATCTTTAGTTTTGTTTAAATCAAAGCCATAATGGAGGGATGGAGAGACATTGTCCCCAGGTGCGCTGCGAGATACAATATATCTACAATATATACCCTCATGCTGTTTATATCCACTTCCCACATTATGAAGATTAGCTGTTTTTTTTTTTTACATTATTCCAACATCATATTTAGCATCCTTCTGATTTAGAATTCAAGAAATACAAGTTACCTAAGAGATGTTGCGCTGGAAAAACTTCTACAAAACCATCCTATCTAGTCCAAGACCCCTTAGGGTTACATTTGAAAAAAAACACGTTTTGTATGGTTATACAACATAATACCGTCTATACTTCTTATTCTTCGTGCGAAATGATCAAGCCGCACCGTCCACGTCTTCCGAGCAACCTTCGAGTCCGTATACGTTGTGCAGCTCTTTGTTCATTGTTGTCCTAAGGTTTGGCAGACAGGCGGGTTATCTAAACAGGATTATGTTTCTCCTCTGAGTTTTCAGATTGTAGCAGCACAGAGTGAGAACTCAGGTAGTGGCTCGAGGATCCGACCGAACAATGTCGGCGCATGAGTCTCAACCTTTGAAATTGCAGACGATTACCTGTACAGTCCTGGAATCAAACAACGAGTCATCCACTGCACGCCCAGCTTAGGTTATTCAGTTAATAATCAGTAGTAGAGCCGTTCACGGCTTCTGTGCTTAAGAGTGAAACCTGTCCCTCTCACTTGTTCTTAGATAAATGTCTTGCCACTCACTATATGTCAATTAACTGGAGTGTCCACAAACGACCTTGGCCGACATCCAGCTTCTTAGCTGTCCGATGAGAGTTGGAGCCACGCCAGCCTACTTTGCTTGTTGTCTAACTATTGCCAGGCACAGCGTAATGTAGGCCGGTCCCAGTGCACAGTTAGAGAGCCAGCAGGCTACTGACAATCTATGCTAATGTCCGTATGTTCATGATATCACTTAGCTCCGGCCTCCCCTGGACACGGAGCTGCTATTCAGTCGTATGTCACTCAGAAGCCTCCAGATCCCGTCATCGTCTTACAGGGGACTCACAAGGTATTTCAACTCGTGTTCGGTCTGATTTAAAATCAGGAAAACAAGGTCAGTCCTGAGTTTCAGCTTTGACAGGAGTCAGTTGGTCACTGACCTTCCCCAAGTTGTTTCACTCACAGGCTCCGTTTTTAATTATTCATGGTCCCATACCTCGATCCTCTCTTGAGGGTGATTTTAGAGAAGTTAATTGCATTTCTGTTGCAGATTATGCAAAAATGATTGTCTGAAGACTCAGAAAAAGATAATGAGGTCCAATGAAAACATGATGTGTAATTGGCTGTCTATTCACTGTGCCATGAAAGGACGTGGCTAGTTAAAGCACGAGAGTCTGGTCCCACCGCTGCCCTTAACCGCATCACCGTCCTCTCAACAAGTGTCTGGCTCACGCTGTTTGAAGAACACTTGGTGTCTCATTTCATGGCACTGATGCATCGTTATGTAGAACTATAGAATCAGGTTTGGAAAGCAGGTTCACTGTTTACAGTGTTGATCCAAACTGGAATCGGCATTCCCTCTCCTGCTACAAGGTCTGGTGTTTGTTGAACCCGTCCACCCCTCCAACCTGCCTCCTTATTCCGAGTCTCTTTCGGGTTTGGTCAGCCGGTCTGTCCCTGTCCTAATTAGATGTTGTAATGTGCAGTTTTCTTGTTTGCCGACAGAAAAGAGGAGTCAAAGGAAAGGAGAACCGTTTCATGTCGCTCAGGTGTTTCACTGCAGACCGGCGCCTCTAATAAACTGACCTGGAAACACACAAATCCTCCTTTTGAAAGCTCGGCAGCACCGTGCACATGTAATTGGTGGGATTCCATGTTATTCTGGTTGGTAAGAAAGACGCCTTGACGCTAAGATCTTTTTACAAATTGATCTCCATTTATGCTGATAATGAAAACAGGAAAGTAGAAAGTCCCCGCAGCTCGTACACAAATAAAATAAAAAAATACCGCACAATGGGAGTTGGCCTAGATTCCCATGACTTCAAACCAGCAGCACACAACTAAACAATGACAAAAACACCTCGTCGAACAGGCGTGTTGTACAAAGGGGAGACGCTGAGGGTGTGAATTCATAGTGGGGAGCATGGAGGAAGAAATGGAGGAGGAGCTTTGAACTTTAACCACCAGATGGAAAGATTCTATGGAGGTTTATATACTTATAACCCTGTTACATACGTGTAGCCTAATCTTAAGTGTGTCAGGATCCGAGCTATTTAACTGAATAGCTCCTCTTTATACTTTGTCGATGCAGGCACGATTTATGATCTGCCAGTTTTCTGGCACGGTGATTTTTGGAGAGCCTACAAAACCCGGATGTGCTTTGAACGTCTTTGAATGTATTTTGTGATGAATTATCGTGTGCCATTAACCGTAAAAGCCTCTCATTTACCGTAATGCTTTTAGATTTGATTTGTTTCTTCCATTTCTGTTTATGAGCGTGTGGGTGTGTTTGCAAAGTGAGATCACATATGTGCAGGGTGCCACAAGTTGGATATTAGTAGACGGCCGTCGAGGGGAAAGATTCCATTCTTGGGGAAACAGCCGCGTTCTTCCCGCTCCCATATGGCTTCCCTGTATGTATTACTCCCAGTGGCACAATCACTGCTTGCTCATTCAGAGCAGCAGCTTCACATTGTTTGTTTTCTGGGCTTCATCACAGAACCCTAAACAGGTTTTCTTCTTAAGATCACACTCATCCCCTTTGTAGTCCGCTCGGCTGGTATCCATAAAGATCCCGAAACACACTCGTGCAGTTCTCAGGTGATAAATATCTATCATTGATCTCCATTGTAGTGGAGCTCATTGCCCTTTGGAGATGATCCCTGGCTGTTTTTCTTCTGCCAGCAGCCATATGGTTGGTGCTTAGTGCCACCTGCCTCTGGTACTACCAGGGGGAGACGGGGATATGCTGCCGCGGGAGGAAAAGGGGGGATTGGCAGGTTTGGCTGCCGCGAGACATGTAAATCACAAAGTCTCCAAACTGACTGAACAGACGTCCTCTAGTCTGTCGTGTGCGATTCGATGCTCTACAACACGAAGGGCTCCGACTTCACCACTTCCATAAAAGTGGAAACTAGCAGCCTCAGCAAGATAGTTATCCTCTTGGACTGTGTATTTCTGCAGCAAGCCACTATTATTTAGTGTACCTTTGGCTCTCGTATATTCCATCTTTGCCCCTTTGAACAGCAAACAATTAGAATATACTTGAAGGACTGTATAAACACAGAGCACTTAAAACGGCTCACACTTATTTGCACTTGAGCTTCTTTGCATACTAATATTTCTTCTTCAACATGGCATCTATTAATAAAGTCATGTCCCTTCTTGGCAGCTAAATCTTCACTTCCAATATGAGTATTTATATTTTAGGATTTATTTGGATTCCTATCAACAGTTATTAGTAGATGAGTTAAACATGGTGTCTCCTCTGTTTTAAGATGTTGTAGTAAAAATTCTACATCTATAAACAACCTTGTATTTTTCCTCTTCTTGAATTCAGAAATATTTTTCTAACACACTGAATGGTGTTGCAGATTAGTAATGTCAGTATGCTTTAGATTTAATAATCATTTCTTAACGCCTCCTCTCTGCACATCGACCATCAGACTGGTTTGTCCTTACAATAACAGTCTCTCCGCTCGCTTCCTGACCGTATTAGAGCTGAATCCTGACCCCCTGCAACACCCTCGCATCCCGAAATGTGAGCTAGATCAATACTGGAGGCAAGCAAACTGCCACTCAAAAGCCAATATCACTTGTGCTGCATTAGTGTGTGTCAGCTCCTTCGTTGCTTATCACCATCTTATTGACAAATCACATCTGAGAAGACAATACTGAATGTCAAATCAAAGAAGCTTTCTATTCACAAAACAGCTTCCTGCTGTACACACACGGAGGGCTCTGATCCAGCGCTGACGTCGCTGCACCGAGACGGTGCCATTAAAGCAGCGATTGCCGGACAATCTCTCTTTTTATCCCGTCTGAAAGATATGAACCCACCTCTAATAAGCGTCTGTGGAATCTTGTGTGTTGCATAGGACAATGCTTGGTAGACTGCAGCGGTAATAAGCAGAGATTCCTGGCCTGCTAATTGCTCGCGGAGCCTCTGCATGGCTCATCAGAGAGGGGCTTAATTGGCCATCACCACCAAGGCAAGCATGAGGCTAGGGCTAGCCCTCTTCCTTCCCGCTCGCTTTACACCAAGCTGCTTGCAGAATAAGTAAGCAGTTCCATTCATTCTGCATTGCTGCGACTAATGAACACAGTTTAGCCCAGAGGTCTTGATCATTGTGCACCGCTCCATGTTGGTCTTATTGTGCTCGGTGTTTTTGTAGCTGAAGTTCGCCATTTTTTTATCTCACTGTTAAGCATCAATGTAATGAAGTGCTTCCCAGTTTTGGTACCGTGGTCTGTAGTGCGAAGCGGACTCGCCGGGAGATAAGTGTCTTCAGCTGCTGGCAATCAATTTATTTGCCCTCTATTGCTTAATGCGTCTGAGGAAAGAAACTGAAAGACACGGAAAGATGGAAGAGGGAAAGGGAGTTGAAATTGCTGCCTGCGTGCATTCCTGTTCCTCTCTGAGAAATAATCCTTTCAGTGGAAACCACACGTCTCTTCACGGTTCATTACACTATCCTGCAAAAATACAATCACACGTGAACACAGAGGAACTTTCTGAGCCTATTTCAATTGACATCCAGTTAATGTAGGACAAAAAACAAAGAAATGATCCCCACACTTGAGCAAATATCAATTGTTCTTTGTTGAGTCGCCGTCGACTTGAGCGACGCTGCGTTTCATCCCACACAGGTGTGGGAGTGTTTTTTTTTAGAGGTGAAAGACATTCCTGAATTTGTCCTTGGGAAAGTTGCCTGAAAGAAGAAAGGCACACACACATAATGCACTATTGATTGGTGCTTAAATCAGTTTGATAACAGCTTTGTCAAATCAGCTCTTTTAACAATCAGATTAGAGCTTTTAGTAAAATCGATCGGGGAGGGATTTCAAATCTACAAGATGACAGTTAGTGAGGTGAACACACAGCCAGAGCCCGGCCACCCATGTAAAGGATCTAAGCCGGCTGTCACGATTCACAATCACTTTTTCTTGCACAGGGCAGCTACCATACAGAAAGACAATCTGAAAGCAATTGCCGTAACGGAGGAATATACAATACGATATACAGGAATATGAAACCACGTGAGGAATGATAACCAGCCGTGTGACCCGACAATAGCTGCAATATTCTTTACAGTCCATCACACAGATGTGGCGGGCTCATCTGCACATATCTGAAGATAACGGCAGCATTATTTGACTCTACGGGCTTCCAGGCGACGGAGGATGTGCGACAGAAATCACCTTGTCAGTGCGCCGCTTGTCTCCGAGAATACCGTGATATTGATTCTTGCAGCTGAATCTGAATTAATGTCACGCCGTGTGACATTCGCGCCGGCTGAAATGTCACGTACAGTAAATAAGTATAACCCCGCAGTGTGCGGATCATTACAGAAAAAAGTACACTCAACTGGGGTTACTGCCATTTCTTTTAAAAATGCTGTTGCATCCATTAGCCTGCATCTGGGGTAGATTAAAGTTGGCTTCATGAGTTGCCACATCAGTTGGTGAACTGGAGCTAGTATGGAGGTATTCACTGGTAATTGCTGGTATTCTCTTTATCCGATGTTGAAAGCTACTCTCTTGAGCTATAATTCTGGTTGCCAAGTCAGCGCGAGGCGACTGTGAGACTGCGCTCGCGTCTCTCCTGGGCTTCTTAATTGGCTTTGTTATTGCAGACCTGTGCAGGGTGAAGGCAGCGAAAGACAATCTGGCTTTTCTATATAAGATACAAAGCTTTTGACTGTGACCCTCCTCCCAGGGGCAGGGTGTTCACAGCTGCTCTCTCAGGAGAAGGTGACCTGGGTTTGAATCCATCTCTGTGCTTCTCCCAGTGGAGCTTCCCCCCACCCACCTATCCTCTACCCTCTCGTTCGTTCCTCTCCCCTCAGAGGTCATTTTCTGCACCATCATGGCGTATTCTCCTCCCCTCCCTTTTCTCTGTACCCATCCGTTTGGCTCAGCAGGGAGTCACTAATTCTCTTCGCTCTGCAAATTTCCACACTTTCTGCCGTGGGATGCCGACACCTCTTCAGTGCCTGACTCTGGCATCGGCGCCCCTCCCACCACAACACACACACAAGCATGCATTTATGGAGAATTCTCCACGCTGACTCGACCCCACACGCGCCGGGCCTCAGAGGGTGAGAAAGCAGGGGTGGCCTGGATTTTCTCGGGCCGTTCCATTGAGGTGTTTCACATATTTACCAACAGGAACGAGTCATTCTTCTTCTGATGACTTTTTTCAACAGCAAGAATGAATTATTGTCAGGCACTTGCACCAGCGTTCAATGACTGTGTGTGTGTGTGTGCATCTTCGGTGTTTCAGTATAAAGGATTGGAAGCCCAACACATTCCCACCGCTGGTCGTACAGGCTGCAAAACAAGTAGTTTATTATGTTAGGGTGTAACTTATGCAAACAAGTCTCTATTGGAAGTTCTTGACCCATTTTTCTTTTGCGGTATATTATCATATTCGACCGGGAAGCGTTCATGTTGCTCTGTGCAGCACTGTGCGCCCTTGTGTATGACATATATAATACGCACGCATGAAAACACAAACCACATAAGCTACATTTTTAATACAACGTTGCAACAACATGGGCTTCTAAAGGGCTTTCAAGTAGACATTAGTGTACATGTGACTTGATTATGCAGCATTAGTCTCTTTATTACCAGGACTGCTTTCGAGCTGTCACAGCTCAGGCTGCCTCGCTTCTTGTAAACACAGCTTTAGAGTCCATTTGTGGAATTAAAGTTGCAAATGAACGTTCCAAGAACAAAGAGGAGTGTCAGAAACAAGATAATCATTTCACCCTGGTTTTGCTTCTTGTCGGGGGCATTAAGTGATTTGATTTCTTATTCAGTTCGTGCTACCCTGCTTAGGCTAAATTCACCCAAAAAGTGCTATATTTTCCGCACAGATAAAAGCCTTGTTGAAAGATATAAATGCCAAAATGTGAGATGTTAAAATGAAAGCTCCACTAAATAGTACAATTTCTTTTTTATTTTTCTGTTTCTGTATTGAAGCAAACATGTACAGACATTTTAATTAATGAGCTTAAAGGAGGCTTGTAGGCAGATTTTAAACTCTTGATTGAGCCTAGCTTGCTTCCAGCTTAATGCTAAGCTAAGCTAATTGACCACAGGCCCCGGCTCCATACATATTGTGAGGAAACTATTAATCTTATCTAACTCCCTGACAAGAAAAAGAAGAAGTGTATTCCCCAAAATGTCAAATTATTCCTTCCATGCTGCTGCAGTAGATAAGAATTCAAATGAGAACCGTTTTGGTTCAATCCCATTATTTTTATAATGCAAGTTCTTGTTTAAGCCAAACTCACTTAAAAGACAATCTCCATGAAAAGTGAAGAAAAGATTGGGATCAGTAAAGTCATCGGGGGTGAAAACTATAATTACATGCTGGTGACATTGAAGTCAAAGTTGGGCATCGAGAGCCGAACGTGTGTCCTTCCTCCCTCGGTGACCCCGACGGGTGTGAGTCAACACTCACATCTGTGAACTGTGAATGCAACAGAATGTTCGGTTGAAAAGCAGAGCTGAAAGCATCCAGACCCATTTTACATCTCTTGTGTTGATCATTTGATGGTTTCGGTCCATAAGAGGTGAGCTAGGGTGCTTTACAAAATACGAAACCTTTTCAGAAAAGGCCTTGTGTACTTTTATGTGGAATTTTCTTGTGCTTCTGTTAAGTCCAAGTTATAAAGACAATGCATAAATGTCAAATCTTTCAATGGGTGAAATATATGCCCCCCCCCACGCCCCTGCTTTCTGTATTCCATATCAACAAAATCCGTTAGTAATTAGGTTCCCGAGCTAGAATCCCTTACTGTTCTCCA
>CAAKHC010019545.1:3461-20735 GCA_901007825.1 Macroramphosus scolopax | reverse complement strand
AATGAAGGGAGGAATGAAGGGAAGAATGATGGGAGGAATGACGGGACAGGTCTTAAAAACAAACCTCCCAAAACAGATGCCCTCTGGTGGCCGTAGTAAATACGATCAAAGGAGGAAATCAAATGTGGAGTCCATATGATGGATGGATGGATGGATGGATGGAAGGATGGAAGGAAGGAACACCAGACTGGAATTTTTGATTTAAATCTCATTGTCTGTAATTGTTAAACTTTAAGCCACGATCCTTCCTCACTGGACCCCCATGGACCCCCATGGACCCCCATGGATCCTCACTACACCCCCATGGACCCTCACTGGACCGTCCCTGGACCGTCCCTGGACCTGACCCGTAGTCCTGGACCTGACCCGTAGCCTTGATACATCAGAACAACCACAACATCTGGCGTATCTCCTGCCACCGGAAGAGACGCTAATTTAGGAGCTATGCTACCGGAGGCGCAGCAGAGGACCAGAACAGATGACCTATATGGTCTGTTGGTGCTGCAGGATTAAGAATCAGAGGAGACACCAGTGTGCAAAGGAGGAAAACATCTGTTAGCCTTCACAGTAGCAGCTGCCAAGTGTTTGTAACGGCCTTTCGTTAAATAAACGGCAGAGACTCTCCAACAGTTGCGTGTCTTCAAACAGGCCAGCAGATCATCTGCCCTCACGTCCCTGGTTGTCTTCATCATGTAATGTAATCTGATTATATGCCGTCATCTCTTAACCGCTCCCAGATTGAATAACAGTGGAATGTATTGCATGTTTCAGATTAGCTTCCATCGGTCGTTCAGCTGCTTCACGGTTCGCCAACATGCTGTTTGCTTTAATAGCTGATCTGACATGTGGCCGAGGGACATCAGGTGAGCATCAGCCTGCTGGCGAACACGGACACGCTAACGTGCACCGTCCTGGTCACAATATAATCCTGTTAGACTGAACCAAAGAGGTGCTGGTACCTGCAGGGCCGAGGACCCGGGGGAAATATGTCCGGGAAACAGAGGCACCAAAGGAAAGACAAGAAGTTGAATCTGAGAGCTGCAAAGAATAAAAAAAAGAGCGTTGGCCCAGAAGACTATTGGACATCAGCTCGGTTCAGCGGCTGCGTGACCCAGTGTTGGAACTGGCAACAAATAAATCTGTTCAATTTCTGGGGAGATGAAACAACACAGAGCTCCAGATGTGCCCGTCCACCAGGCACTCAGGTTCACCGGGGGGGGTTGGGGGGGTGATTAGACATCACTGCACATGACCTTGTGTGTCTTATTCGTTGGGGGAAGTCGGTGGGGTCCCGGGGTTGGGGGGGCTGATGCAGGCGGAGGATGTCACGCTCGCACCAGATGTGAAAGATAATCAGTGATTAACATTTAATTTTACGTTCACAAAGTGTTGGTTTCTATCAGGAGAGCCCCCGCAGACCCCATCAGCTGCTGATTCACCGACTGTCTGACGGTGTTCAATGATTTCTGCAGATCAAAAAAAAATAAACCCGCCGCCTTTGATTAAGTTGATACCGCCGAGCGCCGCGCCGTCCGATCCGTCATGAAAGAGACGTTTGATGAACGTTGCCGGCGCTCGGCTCCGCGCGGGGACCACAATGGATCATTAAAGAGCAAGTTTTCAATTACAGATGCCCCGCGCTAATTCAATTAGTCTCCTTTGAAGACACTTTGATAATAGGATCCAGACGGCATCGTCAATAACTCGGGGACCATTGAGCTGAAGGGACGTTATCAGAGTTTATATCCTCCCGGCAGCCGGTGGAGACGTTACGCAACCGGAGCAGGATGATTTGTTTGTGTGTTGACGCTCGTCTGTTCACAAGATGATATGTTGTTCACACTGAAAACACTTCACAGTATTACACTGTCATAGATGGATTACTCACATTTAAAGGTGGATCATTTAATTAGGTTGTTTTTTATTGAATTACAATAATGTGTTTATTTTTGTTGTGAAACAAACTGATTTTAACTTCATTGGACGGAGCACAAATTCAATCCTACAATTTTATGAAACTTTAAATTAAATCTTCTGTCACAGGACCAAGATACACAGAAGAACTATGAGATTTCTATTCTATTTAATCTAATTATCAATATACTGTTTTTAAAAGGAGCTTTTCATCCTTCTGTTTCCTGCCGCTCACTTGGAACAGGGTTGCCATGGCAGCAGATGGGTCAGGTAACCCTGACGACCCTCTCCTCAGCACCACTCTCCTGTTCCTCCTGGGGCGTCCCAGGACCAGATGAGATGTATAATCCCTCCACAGGGTTCTGGACGTGGCAGTACTCATGGTACTTCAATACAACGTGTACTGAAGTCGAAGGGTTAAAGGACAGAGGATGTCCTGAACCGTGAAGACTGTAAGAGCATCGAGGTATCGTAATCTGTGATTTAATACCAATAAAAGCATCACGTTCATCATGTTCAGTACCAGAAAGTTTGGAGTCTAAGAGCGGCGCTGCATCATCCAACTCCCTGAGAACAGGTCTGACAGCGCTGCTTTATCCTCCCACTTAATTCCACTGCCATTACTGCGAGTCGATTCAATCAGAGAAGACGAGGGGGGATGAAGGGTTATCACCGCTGCAGAGTGTGCTCTGCCATTTCTGTCGAAAATTACAGACAATGGGAGGCCTCGTCAGGAATACTCGCAATTTCCAGACTCCCGTTTGGAACGTCCCCGGAGAGCTCCGTCAGTGTCACTCCAGGTGGAGCTACAGCGTGGATGACACTTGTTTCCCCGACAAGTGGGGACGCGTTTGATGCAACACGCTGCACGCTGACATGGGCGGAGCAGGAAGTGCTGCTCTTACTTCATTACTTTCTCTATACAATAGCTTTAAAAAACGACGGGAGGCAGAACAGAGACGCTAGATGGACGAACAGGAAGTCACTGTGAAGACGGGACGCTGGAATGTTGGAGACGTTCTACCTGCAACACCTCCACACAAGGTTCCGCTCTCTTGGACTCAACCTACAGCCATCGTGTCACCCAGTTCTGGCCCCCTCACCGGGTCTCTCACCGGGCCCTTTCACCAGGCCCCTCACCGGGCCCCCTCACCGGGCCCCCTCACCGGGCCCCCTCACCGGGCCCCCTCACCGACCCCCTCACCGGCCCCTCACCGGGCCCCCTCACCGGCCCCCTCACCGGGCCCCCTCACCGGGCCCCCTCACCGGGCCCCTCACCGGCCCTGTGGACACATTATTTAGACAGCAATCAGCCGGAGTTGGGCCGCATGTTGATGTAGGTCTGAATCCAGAACGTGGACAGAATTAGTTTGACTTGGCACCGCTGACACGGGAGGAGGGAGAGTGTGTGTGTGTGTGTGTGTGTGTGTGTGTGTGTGTGTGTGTGTGTGTGTGTGTGTGTGTGTGTGTGACACATAAATGGATGGAAGTATGTGTCAACTGGAAGCATCAAACATTTAAACTCAATGTCGACTCAAAATCTCTCACACAGAGAATGTGGGTGTGATCTAAATTTAAAAATGGTTCTCTCTCTCTCTCTTGACCCAGCTGGTCGAGGCAGGGTGGCGTTATCGGTGTCAGGAGGTAAGAAACACTCACACACACCACACACACACACTCACGGAGGTGGAGGTGTCCAGTATTCCCAACAACTCAAACTGTGTTAGCAGGTCAGGGATAAAACATAAGAACTCTCTCTGTATCCTCTCTGACAAGGATGTTCTAACTTCCTGCTTCACCTTTGACCTCCAGCACAGCCGAGGAGGACGAAGGAGACGCAATCTAAAAACAGAAACCACATAAATCACGTGAACAAAAGGGCGACTCGCACTTCTATCGGAGTTAATAAAGGAGTTGATCCGCTGCAGCCGGGACTGGCGGTCAAAGGAGGTGGGCAAACATTCAGAGAGTCTGTTGACCGTCGGCCTCCTGGGGAGGAAGAGGAGAGAGTCAGAGCGGCACTGCAGCAAGGAAGAAATGGGTGCAGATATAAGCTCATAAAGGCAGAATAGAGGAGTCAGACTGAAGGCTGAACTGTTCCCACATCTGCAAACACAAACACACACCCAGGGTATTTATCTGTAATCCCATGCACACTCAAATACAGACACACACACACTACACACCTACACACCTACACACACACACACCCGTCTGCCGTCTCTCAGCTCCACAGCAGCACCTACTGGTCACAATCACCTGCTTCTGAGGAGGTGCATCGTCCTCTGACATCACACTGCGAATGCACATCCACAGATTTCTCACAGAGCAAATGATGTATGTGCATACACACCTGCACATGTACACACACAACTGCACATGTTCACACACGCACACACACCCCGACGCTCAAACATGAACATGCAGGTTTCAGCTCATGTGAACGAACTACGGCCGAGGTGATTTATGAGTGTGCGGCTCAGGTTTGCATGATTTATCCTGCTGAAGCTGAACTGTGCACCTGAGGGACTCAACTCCCCACTACACACACACACACACACACACATTCCTGCACAGGTATGCATGTGTGTGTGTGTGTGTGTGTGTGCAGGCCTGCCTTCACTACATCCCCTGTGAGTTGTGTGCCGCCTCCATCCCACCATGAAAGATAACTGGGTCCCCTCAGCCGTCAGATGGCTGAGGACACACAACCGCATCACAAACACACACACATGTGTGTGTGTGTCCCTGAACTACACAATGAACATTTGTTGGCTCTATGCCATTTCTGGCCTTTGGGCTGTTGTGAGCCACTGAAGATGAACTCCTGACAGGGTGACGATGTTCAGAGGCTCAACATCAGAGCCGACATCTGGACCAACAGAAAGAGACCTGAACATGCATTTGGTCCCTGGTTTGGACTCATCAGTCCCAGTGTGTCTCTCCCTGATTAGCCCCGCCTCCATCACAGCTGGCCACCTGGACAACAATCTGAGGCCGCTCACACCAGCATCATAAAAATCCACCGCTCGATAATATTCTGTCGTCCAGACTGAAACACATCATCACATCCATGAACACCCAGACTGCATCCCATCCGTTCGTTGGACTCGAGCTTCTTCATCACTCCGCTACACCCGACAATGACGTCCAAAACTATGCAGCAGTCTGACACACACACGTCGTTATGAGTACTTGAGTTTTACAGTGTGTGTGTGTGTGTGTGTGAGAACACACAGTGAACACACACACCTATAGATGGAATATTAAAGTATTCAAACTAAAGTCACGTCGCACAAAACGAATCACTGCATCAATTATCAAACACAAACCTTTTATAGTGTGTGTGTGTGTGTGTGTGTGTGTGTGTGTGTGTGTGTGTGTGTGTGTGTGTGTGGGCGGCGACGCGGCTTCTGCCTTTTCTTTTTTTAATTGGCTGATATGCAGCCGATGTCTACGGACGTCTGCTCACGGACAGGAAACACAGGAAACCCCACGCAGTCGCACTCACAGGCGCACACACACTCGCTGGAGCCACAAAACACGTGAGGACGACAGACGCACACAAAGAACACGCAAGATCAGGTACATCACGCCTGTGTGACTCACACACACACACACACACACACACACACACACACACACACACACACACACACACACACACACACACACACACACACACACACACACACACACTTTGTGCAGTGCAGACATTCTCCACAGCCTCAGCACCTCCAACCGGCTCTCATTAATACACACTCCACTGACAGACCACTGTTGCCATGGCGACCCCCTACCTGTTGCCAAAAGGGCTGCGAGTTTAGGGGCTTGTGAATGCAGCTCAAAACTATCAGTTCTTTTCTTGTCTATTTTTTTTTTATTTTTTTTGCTGTGTACCACGGAGCCGCCGCCGCCGCCGCCGCCGCCGCCGCCACAATCACCCACTTGGGAACGGAGAATAGTTCCATCCACTTCAACGCGATTGAATCTTGGCTCACTCCGGTGGAAGCGATGCCGTCTTGTCGGTTGTGAGGGAGGCTGAACGCTGCACGGGAGGCCGACTTCATTACGTGGCGCTCTATCCTAACTCGCACTCCTCCCGCCGCACGTCATTCATCTCTGAAGATGAAGCTCATCATCCTGAGCTGCTCCGTTCACGGCTGTGCTGCAGTGGGGGGGCTGCTCCTCAGGCCCCCACCATTCAGCTCGAGAGGCTCAATAAAACGGGTCTAATTGTGCATTAAGCGTTTTTTTATTTGGTGCTATAATGAACTTTTCCAAGGACGTTAACAGCAGTTACACACCAGCTGTGTGGTCATCAAACAACCACCAGGTTAACCCCGACAACACACCGACCACGAGGGGGGGCAGGGTTTATATTCTAACCTCCCACACCAACAGTGTGTGTGTTGTTGTGGGCTGCATGCCAGACTGGTCTCTCCCTGTCGGGGAAGTAGATCAGCTGTGATCAGCTATGCAGGATGATGGATGGAGGAGGGAGGAGCATCAGGCAGCCCGAGTTTCTACAAGGTGTTCACACGGCCGGCGAGGGCAGCGCGAGCCGGCTGCGTCGCTGACGTCCTGCGTCCAGCTGCAGCTCTGCTCCATCACGTCTGCCTCTGATACGGACGTCAAAACTGGAGTCAAGAAGTGCAAAGATTCCTTGTTTAATGTGAAAGACGAGGATCTAGAGACGATCCTGTCCTCTGGATGTCACGCAGCTCCTGCAGGTGGTGTGTTCAGCTTCATGATGCTTCACAGGTAGAAGGCTTGAAGGAGCTCTCACACTTCAGATGTTCTTTGCTTCATCAAGCTTCACTCTGTGTTTCCCCTTCGGATGAATTCTGATGAAGCAAACAGCTTCCAGATTAACAAACAAAGGTTGAGTATGACAGAGTCCCAGGACGACCTCTGATCCAACTGGGTCCTCGTGTTTGTGTTCTGTAGAAACATGTCGGATCGAGTGTCCACGCAGCTTTCTACAACCGTGACCTTTGGTTTGGTCCGCAGACGTTTGAAACGGTCCAAAACGTTGAGACACAAACTGGAACCTTCTTAGGAAATCTCTCTTTAGACACGAATACAAACGATCCAGCCAAGTAGATGAAGAAGAACAATCAACGCTGTGTTTACAACACGTCTGCAATCCCCCAGAAACTGTGTAACAAAGCCTGGAGGCTTCACATCGCTTCGGTCGTTCATCAAGTTTGGAACTAAACTCGACTTTTGTCATTAAACAGTTGTGCAGCCAAATTACGACGGCTCACTGTGGAGGACGCCGACCGGAGTGGAGGGTTCGACCGGAGGGACGTAACACACACACACACACACACACACTCTATTGCAACATTACATCCAGTCATGTGACACACACACACTGGTCAACCTGTCTCTCATTGTAACACAGAGAAGCAGCATACACACACACACACACACACACTACGGGAGGGCTGTCAGCAGGAGGAGAGGATGCTGGGACGTACGTGTGTGTGTGTGTGTGTGTGTGTGTGTGTGTGTGTGTGTGTGTGTGTGTGTGTGTGTGCTGGGGAGGGCAGATGGCCCTCAGCGGGTCATTAATACAGACGACAGCATCCTCTAGCACTTCAACTCCCTTCACACTGCGACCTGTTGCAGACAGATGAGGAGGGTGCAGCTCGTTCTACACACCGATTCTGTCGAGCAACCGAGAGAAATATTAAAAACTGAAATAAGTCTGGTCCTTCATGGATGTAAATATGATGACACATGCAGCCGTCTGCTGACCAGTCTTCCTCCTCTCCTTCCGAGCTCCATCAGCTGTTTCCACTGCTTCTGGTCACATTTAACAGTCTCAACTTGTTTATTCTTTTAATTCATGAGTACTTACAAGACAAAACGGTGGGAAAATCCCCCCCCCCTTCCCCCCCTGTGTTTCTACATATCCACTTAAACAGCACCATCTGTACTCTGTGTTATTGCTTCACTGTTGAACCTCTTGGCCGAGGGGCCAGGGGAGTGATAGAACTGGGACCGGCTCCGGACTGGATCGAAGCCAGTAAGACCGGCTTTGGCAGAGCTTAGGCCTGATGGACTGTGGAGGGTGAGACCGGATAACTGAAGGCATCAGGCGCTCATGACAGGACGTTAGAGGACGTTTATCAGTCGGTCATCAAGTTTGTATCGGTACAGAGAGATTTAGTGAGTTCTTGTTCATCTTGTTTTAAAGACAAAGGTTGTCTTCAGTGCAGAGTTGGCGTCTATACAGCAGCTTTATTTGCCTGGTAGTTCAGGCTAGTGGTACAAATCAGGTGTTCCGTACAAAGATGCTGACTCGGCTCGGCGTGTCTTTGAACCGACGTAGCGCCGGTATCGAGTTGAAGAAGCAGCGAGCCCAACTCGTGGTCAACAAACAGTTTTTATTTTGATACTTTTATTATGAAGGAGTCAATCAAGGTTTTTATTTTGTAACTTAAGAAGTCTTCGCTGCGGCTGAAAGCAAACAGCAAGACTCAGTGAGAAGCTACAAATCTGGGGTCGTCTCACTTAAACTGGTTAATGGAAATGCAAATTGAGGGGACTCGTGTTGACTCGCTGCAAGCAGCCCTGAATTGTTTCCCTCAATGCATGTTTTGTGTTTGTATCCACGGTGACTGTCCGTTGTCCTACCTGCTCCTGTCTCTCCAGCCAGCGGTCCACCATGGGGTGATTGGCGCTGAGTGACGACCGTGCCGTCTCCCTCTGGAACTCCCTCTGATTGGCCCACGTCCCTGCGTCCCGCGGCAGACTTCGGTACGTGTCCATATGTTTACCCTGCAGGAGGAGACATGTGGCTGGATGCTTCACTGTTTATAGTAATGAGCAGGTGTGTTTTCTGTGTGTTGCTCCGCCCCCTACCTTCCTCTCCAGGCTATTAGTGCCAGAAGAGTGTCGAGGTTTCAGGAAGCCAGCGGTGGTGGACCAACGCGTCGGGTTCTTCCTCGAGGGCGGCTCTTCGGTTTGGACCCGCGGCTCACCGACGCTGAACGGCCCGTTGATGCTCAGCAAGGCGGGGTCGCTGCTGCGCCGGACGTGGAGGGGCATGTCTGAGAGAGGAGGAGAGGAAGACAATACATCAAACTGGAGGAACTCCTTTCACTGACAAAGAGGGGAAGATGTCATGTAGGAAGCATGGACGGTATAAAACAAGTGAACTACCATCAAACCATCACCATCTATTTTACCCAGTAGTGACCATATTTGGACAACAGGGGTTGTAGCCACATGTTGGGTAGCAACACCCGACCAGTACCCTGTTGTACTGTTTATCACTATTAACAGGATCAGTTACTGAATCAACTTAATGCTGGACTGCTTCAGATGATCCATGTAAATATCCCTAAAGAAGTGGGCTAATAAAGACGAGGTGGTGGAGGTTGTGTTGTTGTGGATCAGTCTCATCCATCACTGACAGGTCTACTTTCCATCCCCTCACACCGGCGTGGTGGTTCAGTGTGGGAACAACAACATGAGGAGCCGGCAGTAAGTGGACGCCTTCCATTAAAACCCTTCACTCTGTTTAAATTCCTCGCTGTGCGTGGGAAGCTCCAAACAACCAGCCTAACGAGGGGCGCGCAGCGCCGAGGCCTCTGCACAATTATTGTGACCTTAAAAAATGTCCCATTTTTCAGGACCACTTCGGGAGAGACGTACTCACGAGAGAGATGAACTGAAAACGGTTAAAAGGCGGCAGCGTCGTGTTCCCGTGTTCTCCCGTGTTCATGCAGTTCACTGTGTACGATGAGAGGAGATTGGAAAGTGCATCTGTATGTGACCCTGTGGCTCTTCACCCGACAGATGAACTGTGTGTGTGTGTGTGTGTGTGTGTGTGTGTGTGTGTGTGTGTGTGTGTGTGTGTGTGTGTGTGTGTGTGTGTGAGAGCCGAGTTATTTGTTGTGTGTGTGTCAACCATCATCTGAATGTAAGTAGATTTGTTTTGTCCAAACAAAGCAGCGGACGTTTGTTTGGACATGTGTGAGCCAACAGCTACATTACTTCAATCTGGAAGTGTGTGCGTGTGCTCGTGTGTGTGTGTGTGTGTGTGCATGGATGTACTGACGGCATATTTTAGGGTCAGTCGGGAGCGTGGGACCTAAACTGTGCGGAGGCGAGGGGGAGGGGGGAGGGGGAAGCGGTACGACACTGTGTGTGACAGACCTCAACACCACCTCTCCAACTACAACTCCCAGAGGGCTTCGAGCACAGGAACACACGACCGTCACACACTGAGTGAGAACGATCCCTCGGATCTGCTCGGGATTTATAAAAGCTATTCTCACGAGGCGCTCGCCAAATTATAATAATCAGAATAAGAATACAAATGTTTCTCCTTTAAATTCATCTGATGAGATTCACCGTCATCAATATCAATTAGGCGCCGACAGAATTGATTGTGGAGACAGTTGAGTTGGACGTGAGTGGCAGGTGTGATTAAACCCACAGATTTTTCCATTTCTTACCTCCAATTTCACGTTCGGCATCTCATCCGAAATCCAATTAGGACCCGAGTGACCTCCTTTCACTCGGTGTGTGTGTGCGTGTGTGTGTTGATTCTGAAAGGCTGATATGTCAATCAGTCATTTCACATGATGATGTCATACTAATGATTTTTTTCAACCTCTTTATTCGTGATCCAAATGATTAATAGGAACCAAAGTTATTGGAATTATTCCAATATTAGTGAGCTCGTTATGATCAGAATGTCAATTAGACCCCAACGAGTGGTGAAATTGGTGGAGAAACGCCGGAATGTTCCTTTAAAAATGCTCCAACGAGCAAATAAAAAGAGATTTACAATATCTATAATAGGTTTAGATCTTTTTTCCTAATTGAGAAAAAAGAGAAAGGCACCAGACGGCAGAACAATACGAGAGTGTGTGTGTGTGTGTGTGTGTGTGTGTGTGTGTGTGTGTGTGTGTGTGTGTGTGTGTGTGTGTGTGTGTGCGCTTCCACAAACAAGGTCTGCTTGATCCAAATTGACAAATGACTACAGGAGTTTGCCATCACGAACTCGCAGTAATTATAGTGGATGAAAGTGGCGCGGTCGGCAGAAACTGCGGCGGTCGATCGACTCGGCGTCACATTTGATTGAGGAGGCAGCGAATGGAACCAATTAGCCACTTTGGCCGGGAATCAAGCGGCTATCTGCCTGGGCAAAAAGAAAAAGGCTCACCTGTCTAATTAACGGAATTTATGGACGGGTTAGGGTACCGCTGGGCCGTGATAAGGTAATTTGTTGGGTTTGTGTAATATTGCTGCAGCGGCTGACATTCGACACCACTGATGAAGACGAGATGGACAATTAATAATCTGCTAATTCAATATTTGACTTCCCGATTGCATCTCTGTTCAACTTACTGGTGCGCAGGGCGGAGGGCGTCACCTCGATCTCGCTGGCCGCCTGGTAGGGTTGGAAGGCCGAGGCCCCGCTGCCGGCGCTGAGGTCTGCGGCGAACAGGTCGGGGCTCTGGGTGCCGGTGGAACTGGCACTGGTGCCGTCACCTCCATGATGGGGCTCCTGCTCGTCGTACACTGCTATCAGCTGGAGGAACAGAGGAAGGAAACACAGAGGATGATGATGATCTTTATGTTACAGATTGGTGCAAAGTCAACAGGCTCAACAGCTGTCGGAGTACGATCCATCTAACGTTATGTCACCAGGAAACATCATCATCCCTTCTGCTGCTGCTCTCCCACTCAAACCTCTCCGTGAGTCCCTCAGTTAGATTACAGATGAAGTTCTGCTGCCCCTCTGTGACTCTCAGCTGGCTCACCGTGTGTGCTCAGCTGGAGGTGGTTAACTAACCGAGAAGAACAAAATCTATCCCACGTCTGAGGGTGTGAGCCGAGCATCGCTTGTGGTGAGAGCTGATGAAGAGGCTTGATGATGCACCTACTTCTCAACATCCTGACCCTCCCGACACACATTAGCAGCTCAAACGTCTTCCAAAGGCAGAGTTCATACGGGATTATTTCTATGAACCGTAAACTAAAACGTTGCGTCAGATGCTGTTGCTGAAGACCCCCTAGACGAACCTAAGAGTCCCCTGGTGGTCCCCGGACCCCACATTGGGAACCCTGGAGATCAGAGCAACACACGGACGGTCGACAGACACATTTATCTACCAGTTTTACAGCACATTAAATGTTCATTTCAGCCACATTTACCCTGAGAGCTGTAGACTATTACGGCATGTTGGACACAGACTCCCTAGTGCACGCTCGCTCGCTAACACGCTCGCTAACACGCTCGCTAACACGCACGCATGCACGCACGCACGCACGCACGCACGCACGCACGCACGCACGCACGCACGCACGCAATTGTATGTATGTGTGATTGGGTGTTATACATGTAAAACGTTGTGTGTGTGTATGACTGTGTGTGCGTGACCGCCACACGGACCTCCCGCTCTTCCCTCATTAAGTTCGGCTCGGCCCGAGCAGCTGAGTCAGCACACCGGCCGGCTCCCAGAAGACGCCGGTGAAGAAGACGCCTCCAGCCCGGCGAGCTTTAACAGCCCATGTGCATTTTATTACACAGTAATCAGAGAGGGGCTGCGACACGCTCGATAAATGTGCAGGACAGCAGGCGGTGTGTGATCACCGCTGATCGTCAACACCACAATTAAAGCAATGAAATCCTTGTTTCCTACATCAACGTTTGACTCTTCATGAAGGCACAAATGTCTGATTCTACTGACGCGTGCTGATCTTCGGTTCACTGCACAGAAAAACTAACACAGAAACTTTTGTGCAAAACTTTTAGAGTTGCAGCAACAAACTGACAATATTTCTGTGTTTGGAGCGTCGTCGCTCTGCAACGGTTGTTGTTGTTGTTGTTGTTGTTGTTGTTGTTGTGAAACTAGAGGAAGAGCTGCAGTGTTTGTCCATGTGATCCACTCACTCACCCCAAAAAAAATTGGCACATCTCAAAAGGTGACGATGCTACGAGCTTCAAATCTTCTGGTTGTTGCCCCCAACAACAACAACAACAATCGGTGCTGGTCGGACGCCCCTCGGGACAAGCAGATGGGTGTTAATTGATCCGTGCAACCGTGTCAATACAAACAACAACTTAACCTTTAACAGCTCATTATTCCGGCTGCAGCCATCTTTCTCCTAATTGAATCCTTCAGACTTTATAGACTCTAAGAACATACGATAACAGGAGGTATCATTAATATATATTAACGATAACGACATTAGGACTTGTTCATAAAAGCTACGTAGCGTGACGGAGGATGTTTCTACACAACAGCAAACATGGCTGACGGGTTCAACGTATGTTTATTTGCAAACTGTTCAGAGGGAACTTTTGTTGTTTATTTCATATTTTAAATAGAATCTGATCTACGTTCAGTTATTGTGATTAGCTGGTCGTTGCGTCGTCCTGTTGACAGGCCGGCACTCGGAGAGCAGAGACCTCCACCAAACCTCCTGGAAACAAATCACGTTTTATTTCTCGCTTTGCTGAATTCATCCACCACAGAAATAACGTCTCCTTCCTCGGCCAAGAAAAACAGAACCTCCTTGGTGGTGGTGAAAAATGCTGAAACACAATCTTTTATTAGCTTATGAAGAAAACAAAAAAGTGACTCCGTCAGCAGAAGGGAAGTGACCACTTCACTGGCAGGTTGTGTAACCCGAAAACATGATGTCCGTCCCAAACCACCGAGGAGGAGGAACTTTCCTCACAGTGTGAAGAAAGTGTGAGGTTGCAACAGACCTGTTTCACCCCCGACTTCATCAGAACACCAAGCGTCCGCCCAGCGACCGGTGCGACTCCCGGGTCAGCTGACCACAATGTTAGTGAGAAGAGTTTGGTTTCAGGATGAGATGTCTCACCACCGGTGGGGGGGGGCGACTATAAGAACAGTCCTTCTTCTTAAAGGTAACTTAAAGCTTCAGATGACAACATGATTTACAGGATTCCTCTTCACTTTATGGTTTTGGAAGGATGAACTTTGGGTTGTTGTTTGAGACGATACATGGACCTTATATAGAAGAATTCTATATTCACCTCAACATTTGTGTCTGGAGTTGAGTTGCTTGACTGGTTCATTAAGTAAAGCGAGACATCGTCTGCATAGAAAATCTTTCTTTGGAAGTCTGTTTTTTTCATACGTCCCTGTGTGGTTGTTCTGCTTCTACATCCAAGGTCGTGTCTAACGAACGACTGCTGCCGTTTGCTAACTAAACTTGTTTCCAGGACACGATGCCTGAGGATTTATCAGGTCAGCAGGTAACGGCGAGTGACCGGGGGAAACTTTTACAATGTGTGAGGTGAACCGCTTCATTACTCACAATCAGTGAAGCAAATTACCACCAACTGCTGCACGGCGACGGCGGAGGTCCCAGAGTTGTGCTGCAGGTTGGCAGAGAAACGGGGGAACGAACATACGTGTCTTTACTGTTGGTTTGGCACCGTTAGTTGGTGGAAATCTGGATGCTGCAGCGTATGAGACAGATTCTGGACGATGATGTGCTCCTGACCACGTGGCAACAAGCCCGTCATCATGTTCTGTCAGGTTCTTCTTCTTCTTTAAGTCACGTGTGACCACTAAAGTGAGTCTGCCCCCTCCCCGCCCCCATCTCCCTTTTTTTTTTATAAGAGCTATTTCACAACCATTTTTGGAGAAGTCGTTCATCTGAGCAGCCGAGCCCGAAGGGGAGGCGTGTGACAGATGTGGCTAAGATTAGCTGAGGGTGGGATACAAGCAGCACAACTCTAAACTCCCACAGAGACGCCGAGAGGAGCGAAGGCAGGAACACACGGTGACCTTGAACTCGCTTGAAAACACAGAAGAAGAAGCAGCAGCAGCGGGCGTATCAAATCCAGCGTGGACGAGACGTCGCTGTCAACATCTGTCACCGTCAGCACCCAAACACTGACACAACACACACTAACAATTAAGAGAAAGTAAACCTTTAGCGTTACACCGTAACCGGGTTTGAGGGACGAATCAGAGCGGCGTGAAATGAGTCCACTCAGCATAATGAGCCGCGATCCATTTCGCTTCCATCCAGCCGATGGGGGACACGTGGGCCCGTCGGGAGTCCAAGCCAAAACTGACAAAAGTCTAAAACAACAAATCAGACGGGGCAGGGGAGCGAGGGAGCGAGGGAGGCGATGGAGGTGATTCATAGTGTAGAAGCAGAGCAGTGCTGACTCCTATTCCCTGAAAGATGCTGCTCATGTTACTTCATAGTTTTTTTTTTTACGGGCGGTTGGAAATATGAAATGACAGACTGGATGTTAAAACTGCTGGCGATGATGTTTTTATGTGTGTGTGCTTTCTATCACGGTTATGTAATCATACATGAACGTTACTTAAAGAGGGGATGAAAACAATTCAAATCAATGGATGACCACCGTATGGACGACCCGAGGATCCTCGCAGACACACTTCATTCACTGTTTACCAGTTAGTTATTGAGATCTTTATCTCCATAACGAAGATAATGACGTCATTAATTCAATGTTTGATTTATCTATTTTAAAAGTTGAACTTAAAGGGACAGTGCGCATAAATAATAAGTGACGTGTCGTGAAGGCTGACGGATGTTTGTCATTCTGAAAACAGAAAAATCTGAATATAAAATTGAATTTTACTCGGAGGCTCATAACAGGATGGAGATAGCTCTAACGCTACGGCTCGTATTAATCATTCCTTCATCTCTTGGAGACGGGAGCATTCCTTCAAGTGAACGACTACCAGGACCCCGTGTGTGCGTGTGTGTGTGTGTGCGTGTGTGTGTGTGTGTGCGTGTGTGTGCGTGTGTGGGCCAGCTCGAGGCGGCGGTTTGAAGCGGTTGTTCGCCAGCGCGCTAATGAGCGCCATACATCACATGCTATCAATGCTAATCACACTTAGGGCTATATTTAGAGAATTTCACTTCAATTACCTGTTTTCCACGGAGGCTAATCAACACTTGGCAGGCGACACTGCTGCTGTGATTGTGTGTGTATGTGTGTGTGTGCGTGCGTGTGTGTGTGTGTGTGTGTGTGGATGTAGGACGACCCGGGTCTGAACAACAGTAGGACGCTTTAGACAAAAGCTCCTGCTAAATGACTAATGCTAATGTAAATTGACCTTCCACTTGTAAAGACATTAAAGTCGCTTGTCCCTGTAAAATCGACAATAATTTACTTTTCAGGTGAACCGACGGCTGAAAGCACCCGAACCGTGTCAAACATAAAAATGATTCACCTTTAGGAACCAAAGGTCAAACCTACTCTGACTAGGTCACAATCACTAGTACGCTGGTAATGGAAGTGCAAATGTTCCTTACTAAGACTCCTGACTGTTAAACCAAGACGGGAGTTTGGGGAAATATTCTCCTCAGCAGTCGTTCATTAAATTGAATAGCGACTTTTTTTTAAAAGTCAATATGCCCGTCCATTAAATAAAAACACGTGTCCCTGACCATCAAGTCGAAGCCATGGGAAGACATACTCATGATTATAAAGCACAACAGAGTCCGATCGAAGTGCTCCACAAACAGAATAAAATAAAGCAAAAACAAGCAACGACGTAAAGAATGAAGTCAATAAAGAAAAAACCCTGTCGAGCCCTGAAGAGGACAAATGTCTCTTGGAGAAGGAAGCCTCCGTGTTTGCCTTGAACCCCTGCAAAGAGAGATAGATCACATGAACACTGATGAACCGGGCCCGGTCGGTTTCACAACCACTAAACTCGAGGATCAAACTCACGTCGAGGGATATTAATTGCGGCATGGGCTCAATCATGAAGCACAGCGGGGTTAACATAACATCCGCCGAGTGTTCCGTCTTCATTCCGTCCGCTTTTATAAACACGACTGGACGTTACTTAATCTTAAACATCCTCCGAGAGAACCCCAGATAATAGCGCTCACACGCTGTTGGACGGCTCCGCAATTAATCGTGGAGCCTTAAAAAGCTTTTTTGGCCACGACAAGAACAAAACTAGATCACATTTGTTCCACTCGTTGTTTCTGGTAATCACTCAATGCACATCAGCTTCGGAGGACATGCTGTTCCACTGTGGCCCCGACGGGATACCACATGACATCAGATCTGTGTGATGACCCAGAACCGTCCGGCTTTCACAACAACAGAACAAACGCTTACTGGAAGTACAGCGGGAAGACGGTTACGAAAGGAAGAGTTGGAGAGGAGACAGGCCGCATTGGTAGAAAGAAGCAGGTTATAGCGAGGTTGCCGATGAAGAAAGGGGAGGTGAGTGAAAGAAGAGAAGAAGGCGAGACCAATCGTCCATGAGAAAGAGGCTCCGAGGATCGATGAGGCCGCTTCGAACTGGGCTGAGATGCTCAGACACAGCAGAATGGAAAGGGGGG
>CAAKHC010019544.1:59406-69512 GCA_901007825.1 Macroramphosus scolopax | reverse complement strand
GAATACCTCCCTAATCCGCATAATCTATCATCTTGCGTGCAGTTTATGACCATATTATGGTCTGCAATTATTTCTGGCTTCTCGTGCTGAATCGGGTAATAAAGCCGACAGAAGTGGAGGCCACAACAAGGTTGGAATAATACATTCCCGGAGCAGTTGGAAGAATGGGAGAGTGGAATTTAAACATCCAAAAGCACAAACAAGTGCTCAGCAGAAATGGTGCAAAAACAATCATGGCGGTGTTATTAGGCCGGCGAATGCAAAGCTTTAAACATTTTAATTAGACTGATGGCTGCTTTTATGGTATCATCTGCTGCCAATGATAGTCTTAATTAACCAATTTAAAAGCAGTGGTGTAAATTTATGTCCGTAATGACCCTTTCCGGTGTGAAAAAAAAGCCTCACATCTTTGGAATGATGTTTTCCCCAACTGCTCGCTGATGGTTATCACACATTGATAATATTCTCTTTCACAGTATCAATTTCAAGAGTAGAAACTTGTCAAGGTTCATGTCGTTTATCCAGGTATGACAAAATCCCTTGACATACAAACGCGTCAGTATGTGATTGTAATTACCCATTAGTCATGTTTGTTCCTCTCCATCCATTAGCCGTAGTTCCATTTCCTTCCATGGCAGTGCAGCCAGCTCAGCGTGGCAGCAGAGCAGCTGGTAACACCTCCGTCTCGCCAGCAATGCTAACTACATGTGTTTGGTTTAACTGGTCGCTACAGAAATGCAATAAAAGTAATTTGAAATACAAAAAGTAGCATTGGCTAGTACCAGGTTAAAGCAAATGATATCGCTGTAAAGCTTGTTGCATTGATTGCTCGCACCTCACTGTTGGTTTTCCTGTGGGACTTCCTTTCTTTGTATGTGCCACATCCAGTTTGCCTGGAAGCTTCGGTGCCTAATTGAATTTAAAAACATTCCTGAAAGAAAATAAAAGCTACAACGTGGAATCCCCTCGGTATATTGTGTGAAGCATATTTGAGTCAAAGTCAAAACTGTTCTGTGAAGCACATCGTGGACAAATATATATGTTTAACACACACGTCATCACAGAAAATGTGATGCAGGCGAAGTGAAGATTTATACCTATTTGCATTTGATTACTAATTTACTGTTGACCTCATGTGGGTCGGTCAGGGACGGCCAACGGGCTGAATGTGGCCCGTGATGCAATGCCCAGGTCTGCTCTGCAGGATAGCCATTATCACATGCCCCAGCCACTGCAGCTGGCTTCGGGTGGCAGCTACTCTTTCTAGTTTCTACCCAGGAAGTGCTGGAGGCTGCGGAATGTGGAGGCCTTGATGTTACCGCTGTAGGTTACCCCAGTTTCACAGTTATAGAAAAGGGGTGCGAATCCGACTGCTTGGTGACCTCGGTTGAGGGAAGATTCTGTGCTGAAGTCTGAAGTCTTCCGAAGGCAGCTGATCCCTGATTGATGCGGCCCTCCATGTCAATGCTGCAATCCCAAGAGAGAGTTCTCCCCAGATATTTGAAAGATGGCACCACTGACAGCCGTTCATCCACAAGAGTGAAGGCAGGTAGAGTGGGTGGGCGGGACTGGATGCTCTCATTGCCACAGGGGGGAACATTTGAGCACCCTCTGGAGGATGGGCAGCCAGAGCGAAGTCCTCAGGCACGTTATGGAGAAGCTTGGTGGCAAACTGAGGAAGCTATTAAAGAACATCGGTGCAAGCTCGCAACCCTGCCTCAACCCTGCACGTACAGGGAGGGGCTCAGAGGTTGTCCTCCCATCAATGAACTGATGTTCTGAACTTGTTTTGCCCCCACTGACTAAGTGATGAAGCTGATGATTCCCTGAACCAACATGGATCAGGTCAACAGATATTTTACGAGACGGCCTTGTCACATTCGTTCATGTAAATGATGACCGCGTCTCTCCGTCGCTGTGGGACGTTTTTTTTTTTTTTTATCTGTCAATGCCAGTTGAGCTTTATAACTCATGCTTTACATCCGATCAGCTGTTGGCCATAGCTCCACTCAAGGTGCACTTACTCACCTCGCAAGGTTTCTCCAACCGACTGTGTTCAAGTGTTGCGTTATTCTGATCACTTTTACCTCCGTGTATGTTTTATTAAAAGAGAGGAGGTCTCCAAAGGGCTCAGAAAGTTGAACATGGACAGTTTTAGGACCGGGTCCAGTAAGTGGACCTAAAACAAACAGAGGAGAGTGGCTATGATTTATTAATGATAACAAACAGCCACTCTTTCCTCTGTTTATTTTCCCTCCTCCTCCTCCTCCTCCTGTGAGGTTGACGTACCTCCAGCGGAATTCAAGTGCTCTCCATCTCCAGTTAAACACAGGGAGGGGAAGGCTAATTTCAATGTTGTTGTGCGATAAAGAAAATTCTGTGGGTCATAGTATCTATTTGTATATACCCTGTGTGTGCTGTACAAGGTGCAACACCTCTATGTACAATACTTAACTTAACATGTAACATCACTGCTCTTACCTTATTATATCAGTTGGACATATCACTTACTGATTAGTTCTTATTTCTGATGATTCATTTGTTGTTATTTTCTATAAAGGCTCTTTACTGTGTTCACTATCCACTCTGCTGCTGTAAGGCTGTCGTGGGACGAATAAAGGTTTATCTTATGTTATATCACTTAAGCAGTTTTAGGTACCACAGATCCTGTAGATTAAAAATCTCAAACATATGAAGGGCTTGTGAAGCTGAACTTAACTGCTAGTCTAATCTAGTATACTCATACCTGATGAAACCCCTCCAGGCCCTTCACTCTTTAGTTTACACGCTCTTTACCCTAACATTATTGCAATTGTTTCACCTTGCCTCATCAAGGAAAAGCCCTCCTCTTCTTTTGCATCTGCTCCCTTTATGATCTTTCATATATACAGTATGTGTGTGTGTGTTGGTGTGTGTGTGTGCAGTCGAAGCGGAACAACAGGCCATTTCAGCAATGCATATTTCCTGTTCCCATAAGAGCAGGTGGGAGTGAATTCACGACAGCCTTTCCCAGGTCCCTTTGCATGCACCATCTTGCACAGGCTCACGGTAAAATCAATGTTTTAGTACATATGCATGTAAGTGTGACCAAATCTGTGGATTCCTGAACCATGTGTTCTTACATAACTCTCTGCACATCTGCGCTAGCAACAATCGAAGCTCGTCCCGCGGGGAACGGCCGCGGCCTGTCAAGGCTCATCAGACACGTCCTTAATTTAAATGATGTGGGTGGCTCACACCACGGCTTTGTTCTATTGCTTCATAAAGGAACTCAGTCACCTTTGACCTGCGCAATCAACTCCAATTTCTGCTCCGAAAAAAACTGCAGGTCTACAATCCATCCATGTCCATGAGGTCTAACCGATCTGTGTTCCCTCGGATGATGCTATTGTGATTATATTTATTCACTATCAGCTTGATTAGGTTTGGACACTGATCAGCAATATTAAATCCTCTGTTCATTATATGGCTAATTTAAACCAGCTGTGAGGACAACAAGCCAACCCATGCATGCATGTTTCGGTGATGAATTTATCAGGAATGCATTTATCCTACCGAACACAGGATCGTTGAATGCAGGTGTGTTCTGTAACGGACAGAGTGCACAACGGTCTTCCTCAGATGGATTATAAACAAACATGCATTGATTCCTCTGGACGTATAGATCAAACTGTCTCATTAGGGCAACGTCAGAAATCTTGTTTAGCTTATATACTGAGGTCTCTGTGGTGTCCTTTTGATATATATCACCTTGCTGGGTTCTTGGAGCCGTCAGATTAGGCAACCCCATGAGAAAAAGACACCTTGTAAATCTGTGTAACTCACTATAAATGTAGAAGGACAATGGGGGTCATCCCTATAAGAACACAGGTGTTGACAATTCTTTGGTTTTAAAACAGATTATATTTTGACATGTGTTGCGTTTATATTTTTGTTCAGTTTCCATCCACTCATGACAGCATGTCAAATAATAAGTTGATTGCAAGTAATTTTCACTCTGTCACATGACATACGTTGGAACAGGCCGTGCAGTTAACTGAGTCCTTTTCTTAATTATATCTATATAATGCAAAGTCATAAAAATTAGCACTTTTCTTGATGTGAGGGTGAAATTGTGTTTTTTTTAAACATTGTTTTGGCTCATGGCAGAAAACTGGAAATGAATAACTGTCTCCCACTACAACATCTGTCTAAACATCTGCTTCCAATCGGCACTGGGAATCATCAATCAGTCCCGTCCAGTGTTTGTGAGAACAATACAAGCTGCATCCGCACGTGGATTACCCACAATACATTGCTGTAATCTGATCACTAAGTGTACTTCCCGGCATCTGACGCTTGAATTTGAGAACTATATTGACATTCCAAAAGAGAGAACGACTTGTACACCTGAAGTCTAATTTGCTTTTCGTTCTGTGTTGTTTCTATTCCAGATGTTAAACGCTGCCGCTTCAGCTCGTACATGCTGATTGGAGTGAATGGCGTCATTTTATGGATGGCTTCTTTCAGATGAGGGAGAGAGCGGTGTGTCGTCTGAGATGTTCCTAAAACTGGATGCTAAATCTAATTTGTTTTCATCTTCCACTGCAGAACTTCTTGCTGATTCTTGGAAAGTTCTGAAGGCCTAACATTCAAATACTGCTGTAAAAAACCGACATCAATAGAAGCAATGTCGATGAAGATATTAAATATTATGGTGCTCTGATTTTCAAAGTGGGGGCCTGGGGGGGCGCTTGCCTCAACAAACTGAATTGAAAGATGAAAACAAAATAATTAAAATATATATATTTTATTAGGTGCAATATTGTAAGATACAACATATGAATACATGACACATCAGAATCGTATTATTTCTTACATCATTCATCACATTACCTGTCAGCGTTGCCACGGTGACCGTAGGCGCTGCCACCAAACTGTGCTGTTCCACAAACCTAATCAAATACTCCACAACTGAAGTCACAGGGCCGAACTGATCACACACTTCTCTGAAATATGAATTGCAGCTTCTGTTGTTATACTGAATAAGATTAATAATAATAAATGTCGGTCCATCTATACAACTTATAGAGAACACTAGTCATTGACATTTTAAATCAAAGTATATATTAGCCAATACACTGGTAGGTAAATGCAAATAAATATAATATGAAATAATAAATTGATCCAAATATGTATAAAAGATGCATAACATGCATTTTTAATCATCTGTGCATTGACATCACAAGACATAAAAGCGAACAAGGAAGCCACAGAAAAATACATGTAGGCTAAAATTAGTAGATATGAGGGTGTATGAGTGTTTGATACGATGTGTTTGGTGTAAGAGATGGTCATGCAGTTGTATCTCTTCCTCGCCAGGAGTTTCCCCTCACAGGGAACCAGCCAAACAAACCACAGAAGTTGATGTAAATAGATGTTGAATCAATCAAATGAAAAACTCCAAGTGAATGTTTTGTAGTTGCAGTGTGAATTTGTATTAACAAGAAACTTTCTGTGTGATCCTGATACGTTCTCCTGCCTCGCTGTGAATCTCCTCCCATCGCTTCCACATGAATGCAGTTAATTACACTTTTGAGTGTAGATTCTCCCGCAGCCTCTTATCAAGAAAGTGTGCGCACTGGTCCTGTCTCCATTCTCCCCCTAACGAGCCGAGAGAGATAACAAACCCTCGAGGCTCAGCCGATCGCCGTGACGTGTTTCTCTTGTCCGCCGCTCTCTTCACAACAGAGCACCTTGATTCCCGCCGTGTTTGCTTGTTGCTATCTGACGATCCTACAACAATATTTTCTTTGAGGAAAATGAACTCATCTGGCTACGAAACAGATGAGTATGATTGTGATTATACTTTGTCATGCAATGATAACTCCCCACACATCCACCTGCATGGCTTCTAATCATTACACACTATCGTAGAAAGAGCTTGTCTAGTTCAATACAAAATAAATGAGTGAACATGATCGTTAAAGTCATGACACATGATCGCATATTGATGAAAGTAATGACATGATCCGCACCGTTCGCTCATGTATCGATTGACCTCTGCTTTCGGAAGAGATTGGTAATACAGATGGATAGTGGGTGACTATGACATTTTTGAATGGCACTTTTTAATTGTCGTACACATTGGAAACAACTGTCCAAGTGAAGGTCTAAAACCAACAGTAGACATATTTACTAGAAGTTGTTTTAATTGTTCATCTTGGGAACCTTTATTTGTCACTGAGCCCCTCACGCTTCAACTCTCTGGGTCCGCAGCTTCCAGTGACACCGTCCACCTGCCATACGCATCGTTCTAGTCGCTACAGTATGTGGACGCATCAAAAGAGTAGTGTGCATGAAACAGACACTACCCACACTTAGGATTTATTAGCCACGGCCGAGCAAGCTGGAACGGTGACCGAGGTCCTCCAGTTGGAGGTTAAACGCTGGACATTCCTTCTCTTGGCAGATCGCCATCCAATGCTGGAGAGGTCCGCCACCCCTGCTATTTCAAATCATCGTTGGTAAGCCAAGGCTACAATCCACAAAGGAGCTGCATTCCTGCATTAAAAAAGGCCCTGCAGCAAGAACATCCCTTCGTCCATTGATGCATTGTTGAGTCGGACTGGGAACTGAATTTGTTCGAGCAATTTTCATCTGGAATGGCCCGACTCGCCCCCCCCCACTGCGGGGCAGGTACATTGACTTGCAGCCAACAGCACTATAACTAAGGTCACATGTATGCCTAAAAAGGGATGACAGCGCACAAACATTACACACCCAGACACACACACACACCGCCGCCCCGCGTCTTCAGAGTACATTTAACATACAGTATAATCTGTGGTATAATCTCAGTAAATTCATCAGTTTAGGGCGTCTCTATTAAAATAACCTAACAATCCATTGGAAGCCAGCAAGCTATGGTGTCATATAAAGCAAACACAGGAAGATGTTACACGCCCAGATTCAGTTTAAATACTCAGACATGATGCGATGCCTTATTTCCTTGCTCTGCTTCGTGCAAAGTCATGCCGGATATGAAGCCTGATGTATTTATCAGTCACTCTCCACCGTCATGAGAGAAAGAGCCTTGAGTCTTGAATAGAGAGAGAGAGTTAATGCTGCTCCTCCTCACCCACCAACAGAACCCCCACGGGGTGCAGCATTGACAGCTAACGGGATAACTCCATTAACACTCTCACTGCAGCATCAGCCTGGTGTTGTTCATCTGCCCAGACTTCTCTTCATCTCATGCCGGCAGACTGCTAATGTTAGCGCTCCAGCTAGCACAGGCACATCTGGAACATTATTTCTAAATAATACATATCTTTAATTGGAAGCATTTTGCAGCATCGACCTCAAGACGTTTTTTTCTCTGACCTTTTCCCGCTCCACCTTTCCACTTTTCTTTCACTCTTACATTCGATTTACTCCAACTCTTTCTGTTTGAATATAATGGGATTATTTCTGCTCGACCTCTGACATCACATGGATGAATCCACAGGAAGGGATCGTTGGGAGGTGACAGCAGCATGAACCTCTGCACCTGTCCTACAGTGAAGAAGTGCAGCGTGTCACGGCACAAAGTTGCTAACTCGCCTCCAGAGGTCCCAACACAGCCGCACTCAAAGCATTGATTGAAGACACATTTACAACCGCCAGTGTATAAATAGCCTAAAGTCAGCTAAAAATAAAAAACAGACTTTGATTGATTGAATGTGGTTTTGAGTTTCTTGGTGAAACTTTTGAACTCGTTTGACTACGACAGTAAAAGCTAATAAAGCAGATTTTCTAATTTTGTGTGCTGAACTAAACCTGCTGTGAGCAATAAGAGTAATGGAGAGCTACTGTCAAGCAGCTATATAATGCTTCTCATATCTTTCTCTCTCGTACTCACTATGTGTGTGTCCAATAAAAAGTGACCAACCTCAACATTCCACACACTGATTGCACCAGCGACACATTCGGTTTAGCAAATTTGAATTAATTGTATGCAATGTATTTAGGATTCCTATATTTTGCATCTTCAAAATGGAACACCTCCTGATTTTTAATACAGGGGACCTAATACACATCAAGGAAAGTTTAGTTAGTTTAGAAGTGTTTGCTTTCCACTAGCTTCCACCCATAGACTGTATAAAAGAGGGAGCATCTGGTTGGAAAGGGTTAGTGTTAGTTTTCTAATGTGCAGCTTGTTTAAAAAGAAGAAATACTAGTATATATAATAAAGAGTGAATGCTGTTCCAGCCCTTCTCTTGTTTTCTTTTCTCCTCTCTCTCTCCTTGGAATCACAAACAGGTAAAATATATCTGTTTATGCCGTGTTTATCAAGACAAAGTCAGTGCAAGTTAAATGCATAATGAATGATCTACTTTAAGTCCACCGCCGATGAATTTCAGGCCTCAGCGTTGAAGAATGAAAACGAGCCAAGCAGACACGCACACCAGCTCGAATGGCAGCCGATTGTCTCCAGCGGCCGCGACGACGGAGCCAGAATCCGCCGCAGCCAAACGATGTGCACGTGGCAGTTGGCATCTCGGTGACAGCATGCTGCAGTCCAGATGTCCGATCCAACCAGTGAGACCGCCGGGTTTCACACACCCACCAACTCCCAACAAATCCAGGTGATACCTGACTGCCGGCTTTCCGGTTAAGTAGACATAAACTAATGATAAGAGGATTACTGGAACGTCTCTCCCTCTTTGCTTTCTCATGAATGTAGCCTCAGTCTCTGCACCAGAACATGACCCAGGCCTGCCTCTTCACTGAGGACACAGAAGTGTCACCGTCGTACTCCTGATACCGCAGCAATCAAATCAACTGTTATGCTAAAAGTACAGCTTTGTTGCGGACTATGAAATATTTTATTTATAAGTCTGGAGTGCAGGGCAGCACCGTCACGATAGAAATAAAGGTCGAATGAAATCTTCTATTCACTCAGAAATGTCAGTTGTGCACGGGGGGATGTGAAGGACCATCCAGGCAACATACCATGCAATGAATATTAATAATAGATCTATAATAATATATGGAGGTTTGTGGAATTCAAACCCATTGAGCCATCTGGGAAATGCAAACTGCTGGAAGTAAAAATACGGTGAAGCAGATTGAAATGATGGCGACCCGACGCATGCAGATCACGCACCGACTATTTTGTCAAATGTAAAATATATTACAGCATCAATATTTAAGTCGTTTTTTTTTCTTCTTCTGCTTGGAGGATGTTGGATAGAGTCACCAGGTTGTCATCTGTTGGACACAGTCCTCCCAGCGGTGTGAGCCTCACCACCGACAAGGACAGAAATAGAATGACTTTGCAGCTCGCAGGTCTTATACAATATCTTAATTTGAATTATTGACATTTGAGCATGATGCTAAATATATTCGTGACTATACAATCAAAGAACTCTCATATTGAAGTGTTAATTTAGTGTCACCTGCACGGGTAAAGTTTGCCTGCGCTCCGTATCGCTGATGAATACCAACCAGGTGTGGCGTTGCTGCACCTTTCAGACAAGACAGTGAAGACGGGTTAGGAAAGGACGAGGGCATACTCCGGCTGTCTGCACAGAATTAAAATGTCACACTCTGCCGCTGAGTCTGTGACCTCTTGACCAGATATGCAAATCATGTTTGGCTTGACAGTGAAGAAGGAGTTGAGCTTGGGGGAGGAAATAAAGCTGTTATTCCATTCAGGTGGTTAAATGCAGGATTAAGTTTCGGGTGGTTTTTTTTAACACCCTAAGCACTTTTCACAAAGGAGCAAAGAAGCTTGAGGCATGATTAAGACTTATCTACAGGAGAAGAAAATGCATGTTATTACTGCATATAATCACATGCCTGATTGACTCGCTCATATCAGCAGCGAACGCTATCACTATCTGCAAACACACGCAGACTGTTGGACCACGCTAATCATCAGTCTCAAAGTACATCACCACAGCACTCATAAATCTTTAACCTTATACAGGTGTATCGAGCACACACACACACACACACACACACTTTTTTTGGATACAGCAGCTTTTCTGCTTCTGTACTCCCAGAGGGAAATTAACTCAGGCGGAGCAACGTCTCCTCTTAAGTGCTGGGCGTTGCGACATTTTCATCAGATCGAGTAG
>CAAKHC010019544.1:20789-43024 GCA_901007825.1 Macroramphosus scolopax | reverse complement strand
GTCGAGGGGCGTGTCTGGGTTCTTGAGGTTTTAATATCTCACATGTCTCGTTACTGTACTGCGACAGAACCAACAAAAGCCAGTTACTATTAGAAGAAGGAAGATTAACGCACATCTCTAAATGATTGCGCCTGATTACCAGCGAGACGAGTGGGACGTCGTGAGATGTGATTAGTCTACATCAGCGGCGCGCGTGTGTGCGGCGCACATGTGCACGGCGGGCCGAGCGGAGAGCAGCAGCCTCGAGCTGCCCCATTGCCTGCACACTGTCTGCAGTCATCATGGAGGAAGGCCCTCATTGTGTGAAGGACAAAAGCTGCGTGTGCCACCAGTGGGAGATAACGGTGATTTATGAGAGCCTGTCACAGCGGCGGCAGGTAAATATGCACTTTGGGGGTCTGTCTGCGATCTCCCCACCGTTCTGTTCTCTTAGGGAGAAGCTGGCAGGAATGAAGAGCACGTTCACCTACATTTCGTCCGGCCGACAGGATGCGCTATTGCGCTGAGACCTCAGGGTGTTGCTGAAATGATGACAGATACATAAAAGGACAGCAGCAGTTGAATTCACGCTGAAGGGCTGCGTTGAAGGAGACGTAGTCAATGTCAAATGCTGGGACATTTTCTTCGGCTCTCCGTTTGTTTCAGGCCAATCCAGATTGTTCTGACGATCACGTCCAAGTCAGACGGACACGCGCGATGCAGGGAGGCCGGGGATAATTCACGGTGCTAGAAACAGAGGCCCGAATCATGAAGGAGCCTTTCCAGGTTAGCAAGGTAACTTCAGGTTCATCACTTGGTTGTCAGAGCCAGAATATGTCTGCAACACATCAGGGCGTGGCAGGTGGGAGATAACACAGGTATATAAAATAAAAGAAGCCCATCACACAAGTTGATACAGGGTTATGACAATAGCTTTAATTGTGCAATGAATAGGGCTAAAAACTATATTATTCACAGGGCAAAAAGCTTTGAAATACAACTAAGGGCATGAATGAATACCAATTGTGTAGGAATTCAACACCTCTGTCCCTGTTCTTCTGCAGGACCAGCTCTCCCAGCTGAGTGTGCCTGACTCCACCTGCAGGTGGATTGCAGACAAAGCACGTGAAGCACAACAGGCATTGGGATTCCCTCCAGCCGGGGTTTTTCCCCTCTGTTCCTCTCCGAGCGCACCAACAGCTGCACATCCAGTCATTCTGTCAAGCTGCTGTAGTTCACAGAAGACACCATTGGACTCTATCTGGTGGGGATGAGTCCGCCGATAGGTGGGAGGTGCAGCGGCCGAGTGCAGATTGAACCACTTAGAGTTCATTGCTATATAGACAGCTGTGACCTGGAGAAGAACCCAGCCACACTTACACCGACGATCCTGATAGACCGAGTTGTTCAGGTTTCTTGGCACCGTCATTATCCAGGATCCTAATGTGAGCTGAACGGAGCTCAATGACCAAGAAAGCACAGCAGAGGAGATTCAACCTGTTGAACCGCCACTATCAAGTCCATCCTTAACTCCTCCTTCACCATTTGGTCTGCAGCGGCAACTGCCAAGACGACGGCAGACTGAAGAGTATCATCCACACTACTGTCCTTCCAGGACCTCTATGTTTCCCGACCCTGATGCATGATTGTAAGACTGATTCGTTCTGGGAATGATTGCCAAATGAGTTGTTCTGTTGTTAAGGCATGAAGACATGTTGCTACATCTGTTGATACTTTCAAGGGAAATCTGAAGACGTGTCTTTATATCATTGCTCTCGGCTAAAAACAGCTTTATATCTCACCGATGCTTCAAGTATTCCTATCCTGTTGTTGTAATCAAAATGTTTTCCTGACTTTTGTTTTATCGTGAACGTCAGGTGAACAGTGGGACGTCGCTCGTGTGTCTTCTGTCGGCTTCCAGTTGATGAATACATGTAATTCTTCACTCTTTGTGTTCATTGCAATAACTTTCTTCACTATCTTTTCAAAAAGAGTCAGAGGGAAGATGAGATGTTTAATAAACTCCCATAACAAGATGCATTGATATCAAGCCAAGTCGAAGTAAACTTACACAAAGAGGCACAAAGACGTGAAGCAGCATGTAGCTGATACTTTTATGAAATTATTTCTGGTTTATTTGTCAACAAAATGTATAATTTAATAAAACAGACTTCTCAGACTGATTTGATAAAGTTTGAATTAGTCGTCACATGTTGGATTACCTGCCAGGGATATTTCTGACGTACCATCAGAGAGATGATCTGGCGACAATCGATCGAGGTAAAGAGGTTGTCGCCATGGCAACCGCACAGCGTGTCACTCCCTGCGAAGGAATGAAGAGATGAGATGAGTCTGTCTGTGGTGCTGCTCGCCTCTGTTGAACAACGGCAGAGCGACTCCTCATTGTCAATCAGCCGGGTTCATTGTCTGCACCTCACTTTGATACCTGTTCCAATAATCAGCGAGGGTCTCGAGGAGCTGATGCAATCATGAGAAAGAGAGAGACACAGTGACACACTTTAGGGGGGGGGTTGCTCTTCTTTTAGCACTGATGTCATTTAAGTTTTTACCCTTGTGGCCCAAAGTACTTTGTGCTGGAAGGGTAATTGAATGACCACAATTTAACACGCTGACCATGAAGTAATCAGAATCAACTTGATTGGCCAAGTGTGGTTGCACATTGGAGGGATTCGACTCCGGTTGCTGTCAATGTAGATGAAAGAGATAACACAGACGAAGAGAGAGAGTGAGGCTGACGAGTTAAGTTAAGACGATAAAGTTAAGAGTGGACAAGACTCATGTGTACACAAGAACGTGAACTAAATAGATGTGTGTACGAATGTATATGGAAGCGGCGAGGAACAAAGAACCTGCATATATGAAGTCAATGCTGAGGTGATTGTGACTTATATATTGCTAATGTTAATATACAAATAATGCTAATGATAATAATGCAAAAAAAAATGGTGCAGAGGCTGCAGAGAGAATCTGCAGACACTTAATAGCAATCATATACTCTGTGCATCTGTCTGGGTCTATTTGAATTGTCAATTACAGCTGATGATAATCTTTGTTTTTCCTCAATATGTAACTAAGGCTGATTAATCTGATATATGTCAGCACACGCGTCTCATTTTGTTGTCTCCATAGAATGAAACCCACAGTGTGATTACAGGAGGGGGAAACGTATCACAGTCATGCCAGGACTTACTGATTGCACAACAGTGACACAGCAAATTGAGAAGTGCTTCTGATAAACAAGTGTTATCCCACTGATGCACAGATATTATGGTTTATAACTTCGTACAGGCTGTTCTGAAGCACTGCAGCAACCTCTGACACTGTGAAAAAAACCCTACAATTCTATTCTCATTAAGAAAGCAATAAACCACAGATAGTATAAATAATGTCACATTAAGGAAGTAGTACATGCACCGGCCTTTTCATTAAACATTGTGGCGTATCATTGCAGGAAAAGCAAAACCACTAACTACAAATGATCTCAGAGAGAGGCGACCCCGGCTGAGGTCGTAATATATTCTTTGGTTTTCTTTTTGATTTTAAGGAATTTGTTATAACCAATTAATTTCCCGACAGTCCTGAATCAATAACATCTCCTCATCTCCCATCCCCGCCCTTCTCCACCCGGATACCCTGACCCAGAATCTGCAGTCCAGACACAGGTCTGCCCTCCTCCCCACACCACCCTGCACACTCTCGGGGACAGAGCCCTCAGTGTTTCCGCCCGAAGCCTCTTTAACTCTCTCCCGACTGAGATCCATGATATTCTCTTTAAACCCTTCCTCTTCACAAAGGACCATGATCTCTATTATTGATAACAGTTAAATGAAAAGCGTATATCAAACATAGATGTTGTTGCAGCAGGGTTGAAGAAGAGCCAAGCAAAGGGTCTTCCTGTGGAGGTTCAGCCAGCAGGAAACAGTATGTAACATTAGTAAAGTAATTAAGTTATTGTAAATAATCAACAGTTAACAGCCGTCCTTACTGGGTTCATCCTCTTGCTCATGCGCAGCTGTGAAGATTTCTCTGCAATTGGTAAAGACTGCTGGAGGATCATGGGGCCTCTCAGGGCGACACCTGGACTCATAAAGTATGCAGTAATGTTACATAACTAAAGCTCTATGGTGTCGAGGCAGAGGGAGGTGAAGCTGATGTAATAAAAGCATGTATGACACTAAGACCCGCAAGAAGTTAATACACCGGTTCACAAACACCTTAACACCGAGCGGAAAGTGCAGAGAGGGAACAGTTCCCTGTGATGGATCCTCCTATCTGCCAGGAGATCTGCTGCAGCCCCTGCAGGGAACTCTGCCAGGGAACATGTATCGGTCATTTTATGATGTTTGCATTTAGAAACTCCTCTGCAGGTTTTCTTGGGAGGACAGTCTCTCACGTCTGTGACATAGAGAACCTGACAAATCACTGTGATTTGCTAATTAATATCAAGTGGGTCCACCTCTTGAACCAGCGCTTTATTCAGTGGTAACTTGTTTTCCCGGCAAATTCAGCATAACGTACATCTTTACCTCTCGGTTTCCATCAGTCATGCCGTACTTTACTTTCACTCGCTAATTAAGTCCCGACGGTTTTAATTTGCTGTGTTTTTTTTTTAAATGTTAGCGCTCATGCTGCTGTTCTTGCATCTCAACCCTGCAGATGTTTCACATTATAACTGTACCTGCTGTTCGAAGCTCCCCGAAAGGGCAACACCTGCAGGCAACAACTGCAGGGAGTGTTACGTATGCCTGCGATGAATTGTTGTGAGAGGATAGTATGTAAGTCAGAGCAGCCTGGTGATAACTGTGGACCATGTTTTTGCAGTAATGGAATAAATGCATTGGAAATAGTGCATATTATTATATTTACAGGGAGGCCTTTGAGTCCAGAGGTCTAATTAATGTCGATTATAGGAGCATTTTATCATCCCAACTCGTCCAATACTGTTAGCTGGGATGTGATGCTCCTCTTCCAATGCACAAGACACCATTACCTATCTGTGTGAGATGCAGCCGGCTGTCTACTCCAATGTACCTTTTGTCATTATGAGAAGCTGTAGCTGTCGTGTGATTGGCTCGTTCGGGACCCTGACAAACGTGTGTTTCAACCCCACCTTGAACATCAAGTGATGAGGATGTAAATACATCGGTGTGAATAGCATCATCAAAGCAATGGTCACTGCCGCAGGCAAACTAATTGTAGAACAAAATAAGTGTAGGTCTGATTGAAACGTCAGTCATAAGTCTCCTGTGGGTGTTCAGGTCGGTCGGCAGCCGGGGACTTCGGGGGCCACAACATGTGCTTGATATTGTGTTTCATGAAACCCTTCAGGTCCCCTTCATTCCCTACATGGATGCATTTGTTTACTCCAATCATTTATTTAAGTGTTTCTCCTTGGGGCGTGCGTGCGTGCGTGCGTGCGTGCGTGCGTGCGTGCGTGCGTGCGTGCGTGCGTGCGTGCGTGCGTGCGTGCGTGCGTGCGTGCGTGCGTGCGTGCGTGCGTGCGTGCGTGCGTGCGTGCGTGCGTGCGAAAACTCCCAAGACCGGTTCAAGGACAGAAAACAGAGGTCACAGCTCCCGCTGGCAGTGTTATGCAAATGTTCAGGATATTTTTATGCCAGACCTTCAGTTCAGCTTCCTGCTCCAATGGCACCTTTTCTCAGAAACACTGATGTAACAATGTTACTAAGTAGGTTTAATGGAAAAGCCTCGGTTCCATGTTCAATCACAGGTTGAATCCTAAAGACTCCAGTGTACCTTTGTTTCTCAGTACTTCATGCCATCAGTATATTTATCGTCGTTGGTCATGAGAGGTGCTTTTGTCCAATATTAGTTTGTCAACAATAGTGAACCCAGTACATCACCACCACAGTAGGCCTCACCATCTTCGGGCCTATATTATTACGTCAGAGCACTTCTTTTAATTCCGGAGATGGTCCAACCTTCTGATGCTGCTGCATTTACTTTGCAAATCTTGTCGCTCAATCACCTTTTTCTCGCTTTCTGTCGGCATCTGCCACGTTTGTGAGTGTGAATTAATCTTTGTTCAGGACGTTTCACTGAATATTTATCAGGGGCAGTACAAGCGGTTACACAAGACGTTTTCTCAGTTGCGTCACATTTTGAATTGATTGTGATTAACAAATGGAAACGGGCTCGGGACATCATGCATTGTGTAAACACATCCTTGGTTTCGTTCATACGTCCCTGGGCCACATTTACATTTGTCATTTACTAGATGCTTTTGTCCAAAGCAGCTTACAATGGTAACATATGTGGTAGTAAGATAATGTCCTGTGTATATAATAGAATTGAGGCCAACAGAAATAATGCAAGAAGGACCAAACTAAACAAGGCGTCTTTCAATTTCTGCAGGAAGATTGAATGTGGGAGCAGACGGTGCTCGTTGAATGTGTTGTTGTATTATTCAAGTGTGTTTTTTTACCAATTCAGTCACGTGTCTGCACCCATCTGCAGTCTGTCTGTGAGACTTCATGATAGGCCATTTTTCTGTGTCCACTCCCCTAAATGAGTTTGGCATGGGTTTGATACCCCCATGGATATACAGGCAGGGATCCTGACAGTGGCACCATCGTGATGAATAGCTTTTTAAAACTATGAAGTACAGCGCTGTCACTGCTTTTCTCGCTGCCTCCTGACTCACCCCTTCCCGTCCATCACCATTTGTCGCCGGGCGATGGATCGGTTTCCAGCCGCTGAACGTCAAAGCCATTATCTGCAGGAGCCGTGCAATACTTCCGCGGCGGCGTATGTGCGGAGACACGGCTCGGAGACGGCGCGAACATTTCCAGGCATTGTATGCATGCGACATAACACCAACAATGGTTGTTTGTCCTCAGATATCGATGATTGTACAGCACAGGAAAGTGGACGAACACAAGCGAGCGCATTATTGTACAATGTGGGTGTAAAAGAAAAAAATAATATTGAACTGTTAAACAATGAGTGTCAGAGGAGGCACAAAGGTGGTGCATCTGTCTACAACACTGGTTACAAGTTTAACTATTTCTAAACAATGGCAGAGACATATTCTATATTCTATCTAACTTGTCAGAGCTGACAATTGGGTCAAAGGTTAATCTATCATTCACAATACATTGGTAGTTGATTGATCTCAGTTTAGCCTATCTTACCATTGTGCTTCTAACTTTGTAAAGAGCAATAAATAAAACACATTCTGATACGCCCACTTCCAGGCGACCTTACAGATATGCTCTTCTTTGGTTTTTTAGTATATCTTCAATTGCCACTTGTCATTCTGTAGCTTGGAGTAACCGAGACCTGGCAGGCTGGTGTGTTTGTGAGTTAGTGAGCGGAGTCAAAGGTAGGCAGGGACGAATGTATTTTCTATTGGACAGAAAGGTCATATTGATGAACAGAGACGAGCTTTTAGGGGTTAAATCAATGAAAGGAATTTATCTTTAAAAGCTTTTTCCTGTGTGTCATTACTGCAAGAATCATTTTTCCTTTCAAACCGCGTAATGCCTCGATGAGACCTTTAAGCGCTCACGCACAAGACACACAAAGACTCTGGAATCTGTTGATGGAGATTCACCCCGGCTATTTAAATTCCAATGAATTCTGATGAGCAAAGAGCCTCTTATCAGAGAAACTGATCTGAGTTCTTACTCAGAGATGTTTCATTATTGTGGACAGTTTATTCCTCCTCAGGTTTTTTTCATCCGGTAGGAAGACGTCCAAAAAAAAGTTTAATATCACGCGTCCATTTTTAAACCCCGGGACTTATAATGGGATGTCTGATGACCCTTTTAAACAGCCTTTTTAAGGCAGGAATATTGCATCATTATTATGCCTCCCTATTCTGTATTAAATTAATGGAGATGGAAAGGGGGAGACAAAATGTTCCACCATTAAGAGGGCAGCGAAGATAGTCACAGGCCTGAGTCGAAGCCTGTGTAAAGAGGCAGCTGGAGTGGAGGACAAATTAACACTAAATGCGGATGCTGTTGTATAAAATATCACGTCTCTTATTATGAAATGCCAGCGTGCTATCTAAAGTGCCACGCCAGGGAAGCATTACCAAGGCTTCATTTGGTTTGGTGCAAACAAGCAAAGCATCATAATGGTTGAGTTATTCTGCTCAACTGCTCAACACTTACCGAGTGTTTAGCAGCACCCGTGTTTCTTCGGAGTCTGTCCGCCAGCCTCCGGCGCACCTCCGCCTGATTGCTTTGGCCTCTGACTACTCGCTTGGGTTCTTCCACCTGCCTGGCTTCCAGTGTCCCTGCTGTCCACCTGCCTCTGCCTTTACCTCACAGCTTCATTCTTTGCCCAACTGGCCCGCATCCTTCCTCCAGGCCCCTCCACCTGTCCAGCTCATTATTCCACCTACGGATGCCTGGAATCGGTCCCCTAAAGGTGGGGGGGTACTGTCTCATTCCTGTTTGGACTGTTGGTTGATGCTTTGGACTTTACATTTTTGAACTCTTTAGTTTAAGACTTGCGTTTATGTTTTCTCCTTATTATGTCATGTCTTGCTCTTTTATTTTGAAGGTTTTTACTTTAGTGAGAGTTAACTAACTCCCTCCAGGCTTCTTTTATCATGCAGCAATGGTGGACATGGAACAATACATGAACCCACGGGCTTCCCGTACCGGACAAGCGAAGAGGAGCGGCTGTACAGACCAGCCACCCTACAGTGGACACTCATCTTGCCGGATGTTAGTGTCGGGTCATACATCGACTGGTGAATAAATAGTTTCAACCTCCAGCTAAGGATGTTAGCAGTTCTTTAGCAGTAAACGATAGCGGTGGACACGCCAACGTTCTGGTAATGTTTCCCCTTGTCAGCCTTCATATTCTACAATTGTGCAAAAATATAACATCAATAAAAAACTAAATTGTGTAATATATAATATCATGTATTAGTACATGTATAATTTTGTAGCATAGGTATACTGTATCATTGGAGATCATTTCATAGCTAAAAATATTAAGATTATTTCCAAACAAACGTAGTTAGTACAATGTACATTTGGAGCGTTTTGGTAGGTTTAAAGCACTTGAAAATATCCCGAAAGAGAAATTGAGAACTATTTTCATAGTTGAAATAATAAGTATTAAACCCAATAACAGGTTGGCCCGGCTAAACAGATATTTAGATGGGTAATATTTGTCCTAGATGGGTGGTTGCAGCTGTAGCATCTGTAAAATAATTCCTTATTAAAAAAAAGTTTAAAGGACATTTTTGGCATCTACCAAAAAAAAGACATCTTAACAATTAGCACATGAACGCGACACATGGTTAATGTATTTAGCATTTCAACTGGTCTGAAAGGTCCATCAGTGCATTGTGTTTTTGATAGTTTATCTTCATTGTTATGTTCTGTCCTAACATCACACACACACACACACACACACACACACACACACACACACACACACACACACACACACACACACACACTCACACACACACTGTCTGGCTCAGAGCTAAATTGGATCCAGCCCTCAGGGTCAGTGGATGCCCACACCCACCTCTAAACTCCTATTTCATAAAACATTAATGGGCAATATGAAACTGGATTCCTCTTGATTTGAATGGGAGTTAGATGCATCTGCTGGGCAATATGATAGCATCATCCGAGCTGGACAGCTGCCAGGACCTGACAGCTCGATAGCTGGCTACACAGCTGGAGCTGAAGAGACAGACGCCTGAAACCAGGAGGGACACGGGTGAAGAAGATAAGTTGTATGTTTGAGTGTGTGGGTGTGTGACGGTAGAAATAAGGCCTTCGGGGGAAAGAAGATGGAGCAAGATTTGGGATAAAGGGTGTGATGACGGAGATGAAGGAGACAATCGAAGGAAAATAAAGTTGAATATCAGAGAAATTATATAAAACAGATTTCTGGTTTGAGTTAAGATATTTATCCATCTATTCTAAGAAGTCTTTTAGTAGTTAATGGAGAATCACTGCACACCAGAATACTAAGTAGAATAGGAAATTCAGGATATTTCCCTCACACATTGCCTGTCTCCTACTATTAATGGAAACTCAAAATTGCTCCCAATACGGATACGGTTCAGTGGACTGCATCACCTTATCTGATGTATTTTTTATGAAAGTCTGCCTTGAATCTCATTTTTGCAGACCTCACGCTGTCTCCGCTACAAGGATGTTAATGGGAAGTTGATGTGCTTGTTAGCAAATAAAACCTGGCACTGGCAAGCTGTCAGTTAGAGCCGTTGTGATGTTCTTCTGTTGTTGTCAACTAACATGAAACACCAGCTTGTGTTGAACACATCCCTAATGCCTGGGAGTGGAGTGCTCAGCCCGTCAAGCATGTCTTTTCTTTCCCCCTCCTCAACATTTTTCAGTTACACTTAGTGCATGACCTCCAAAACAGATGGTGGAAAAGGAAATTAGAGAGAAACAAGTTACAAGGGCGTTTTTGTGAATTTCAGGACAGGGAAAAAAAAGTGCCATGGGGACCTTACCGGAGTGAAAGGAAGAAAGGAAGGTGGATGCAAGGGAGGGGTAGAGGAGGGACGGTCCCCCGGCACACAGCATCTGTTAGCTCGGTGTCTGTGTGCAGGTGCGTCACCAAACAAAAAATATACGTCCCATTAAAACAAACTGTCTTTCTTTTAATTCTGCTTGCAATGACAAAGGAAATGTCTTTTCATTCATTTGGGTTTGGCAGTCTGGTAAATGATGCAGAAAGTTGTGCATTAATTGGGACATTAGAGCTTTAATATGCCGCTTCAGGACCGGAATAATTTGGAGTGGGATTACATCTCACCATGAAAGTGTTATTCAGGTGCTTCGTCCTTATTGTAATGGGAATTTAAACTGACAAAACAAAAACAGTCCAAACGATCTGCTGATGTGAAGGTGTTGGGTGTTTTCAAGTGTTGGTGCCATGAAAACTACAGATTTATAATAAGTGCACTTGAGGAGCACAGACAAGGCCGATAGCCCTCAATCTGTTACAGCAAACACACAACTGAAACCATCACGTACGCCTGAACACATCATCGAAGGCATCATAGATACGTCTGAATTCCATGATTGTCCACGTGATATTTCCTGAGGGATTAATGATCCCGGATTAATAATCAGTTCCAACAAAACTAATCAAACACGTATTCCAAAGTCAGTAACATGAGATATTGAATATCGTTAAAAGTTCTCAGTCAGGAGACTTCCCCTCTTCTTCCATCATGCTGTTATTTTTATTATTTTAATGAAAAGATCAATTTAGATCTGTTTTAAGCAATTACAGCTCAATCTCCAAAATCCTCCAAAAAGAACAGCTACTTAGTTATTTGTCACTACAGAATCTGGGTTTCATTTATTAATCTCTTTTCAGGAGTAACCAGAGCAGCGGAACAGCTCTTATAAACACACTCAATCATGTGGTGCCTCCAATCCAATCAGAACAATATTCTATGTGTCTTATAGGACAACTTTAAAACTCCAACCCTTTAGTTGTCGGCTCCCACCAGGCTCAGTTCGGGGCCCATTAATGTTCAATACATGCTGCCACTTGGTCAAGCACAATGCACCTTAACATTCATATGCTGATGGTGCCTGGTTGTATGTTTCACTTTCCTGTGAGAAAGTCTGATTTGAATTTTAACAAGAATGAACTTTTTGATATAAAACATTTTCACTGATCTTTGCCAAAAAGTTAGTTTTAATACGAACCTGTCATAACTTATTACTGAGGCATCAAGAGTAGACTTCACAAAGTAGGTTTAGCAGCTGTGGTGTTTTGGGTTCTTGAGAAAAGGCGAACCTGCAGAGAACTATTGACGAACTGTAGTTCATCTGGTGCTATGCGGTTTAAAACAAATAAAAATTTAAAAGCTTATAGTCAGAGCGTCAGGCCGGCAGGTTGAAAGAATTCTGTCAAGGTTGCATAATCGAAGTGAAATATTTTGTAATATAAATTCAAAATAAAGGTCTTGTATTTGTTCTGAGCTTCTCCTGTTCATATTTAACTCACACTGTAACACTATGATAAACTCCACCTTCGAAGAATAGAACGTATCTGTAATGTAATATTATTATACAATCAACCACTCTGTCCAGCTGTTCAAAGAAGCTTCTCCTTTTCTCCTTTAAATGACAGATTACTCAACAAAACATGGAGAAACAAACTAGGATTATCTGAAATATTGTGAAGTTTATTTTGATATGCAATATGTTTTGAAGTGATAACTTATTCAAGTGAGAAAACATTGGTGTGAAACGGGTGAAGAAATCAGTAAATTATTACTCTGCCTCAGTTTCTTCTGTCTTCATAAAGGGATTACTTTGATGCACAAATCCGTGACTAACATTGTTCAAAAGCTCTGGTTTGGCTGATATGTGTTTCATATCTGTGTAATTAGGAGTTCACAACTTGTTGAAAAAAGAGTAGAAAGACTTTGCAAATTATACGACCTCAAGTTGTGAAAATCACTATCTGGCAAACTTTCGTCCAATCACACATTCTTAGGAACAGGTTTTCTTTTTTGCATTTTTTCACAGCCGTCGGGAGCCTGGAGAGTGTTTTTTGACAACTTGGTGTCACTGTACATGCAGATGACATCATCCAAAATGGCATCTGATAAACAGATTGACAGAGTAAAGTTTTTTGGTTTTGTTGGTTAAAAAAAAACACAAACAAACCAGAACAACTTCCAGATCCAAAGAAAACCAACGTCTTCTGAACCTCTGGGTCAATATTTCTTTGAAGGTTTCATTTGATGTGTTTATAGCTCCACTTTGATCAAGACTTTGTAAGCTTTTCAAGAAGAAGGGGTGTAACTTCTGATGCAAATTATGTCCATTGCACTGTAATGGTTATCGCTGGGCTCCTGACAGGCGACAATGAGGGTGCATTTGTAACGGTAGCCATGCTAGCTAGCTAATTACTATCTGTTTCATCATCGACTAACCTTTTGTCCCATGCATGAGCACATTTCATACATTTTTCAGTACATCATACTCAGTGCATTCCACTCTTCCTCCTCTCTTCACCATCCATCATCTTCATGTGCCGCTCGGTTAATGTAAGAATAATGTAATTCCGACAGCCTTCCTTGCCTGTTTGAATGCCTCGATTCTATTGGCCGTGGTACTCAGTCACAGCTCAAGTTATATCTATGAAATAGAAAATATAGTGAAACACTGTAAGGCTCCTCCATCTAATCAGAGTTGTGATTGAAGGTGAGGGACGGGCCACAGAAGACTTCAGATTGAGCTGTGACATGCAGAAGTCTCAGGATGTCTTAAGGTTTTAAGCCTCCAAACGCCTGTATTGATGTGTGGCATAAGGTCAGGGGAGGGATCCGGACCACGTGGCCATGCGCTGACCGTGCACTGCCCTTCGTGCATCCCGAGGGTACGACATAGGTTAGATCCAATGGTGTTTGAGGCTTTAAACCCACTGGGGGTTCGTCCAGGCACGGATCTCCTATCTGTATGCAGGAGAAGACAATCCGGTGAATGTGCAGTCAGTCCTTATGGCCCACTGAAACTAATTGATAAAGGATGTACCACACATGTGTTGTCTTTTAAAAGCAAGTTTAAGACGTACCTGTTGTCTCAGGCCTATAAATAGCTTGTGCCCCCCTCTCTCTCTCCCTCTCTCTGAGTTTGAGTGGATGTGCTCATGTTGGTGGGTGGACAGGTTGTTAATCATTAGTCTAAAATTGTATTCATGTATTTATATACTGTACATATTTACTTTGTATTCTGCGTTTGAAGCACATTGAGGCTACGTTGTTTTGAAAAGTACTTTAGAAAAAAAAGGTGATTGATTGATATACTGTCAAAATGCTCGGGCTATTAATCCATCATATTTGTCACGGGGTCCCACTGGGTTAGTTCTCCACCAAGATTATCCTGTCAATCAAAGCCCTGACGAGTGCACAGACTCCATTTAGCTAACTAATTATCTAGAAAGAAATCTGCTACCGGCTAGATAAGTAGCAGCACTGCCTGCAGTGGCGGCGTCATTGCTTTCTGTATCACACAGCTGAACAGCTGCAAAGCTACTGTATCGATCAGGTCAGTTGTCTCTGGATTGACCAATCCTTGGGCTGATGCCTGCAGCTTCTATACTGTAGGTGAATGCAGAAACACAAGCTGAGGTTTAATTCTTTTAAAGATGTGTTCTTGCTTACTGTGCAACCCCCAGGAGGAAGCTGCTCTCAAGTTCAAAGATGTCAAACACTAATTTAGGAAGACACAGCCAGGTGATTCCTAAATAAGCTAATACAACCAATTAAAATGTTAAAAGTCACTTAAATTTGTCATTAAGTTAAGTCAATCAGGTGAGATTAAAAAAGTCCGCCAGTGTGCCCGAGGCATTAAAGGCTGAATTACACCAGTTAATTCCAATATGAAGAATGATTAGAACAATGCTTGTGACTCCATTAGACGTCACACGGTGCTTTTCGGAGGGATCCCAGGAGCGTCAACAATGGAGATGGGCAGGAGCGGTACAGGGACAGGAGCATTTCAAAACAGGATGGTGGGGCATCTTAAATATGCATCCAAGAAGTCGTAAATGAGCCTTTCTCTAACCGACCCCTACGACCTCTCCTGACCCCAGCGTCCTCGTGGAGGCTCCCCCTTTTTAAGTGCCATCCTAACCCTTTAAGCAGGGAGTGGATGCTGCTGTAGCTCAGCTCCCTACATTAGGTCTGGTGGGCAGCTTCTGTGTGCTGAAGTTTCAGCTAATGGTGAGTGACTGGTAGCTTAACTCAAGACACTTTTCAAATAGCTTGTCCCACACTGATTCTACTTTTAATCACTGCTTCCTTGCAGTCATCACTTCGAGCATTTGTACAGTGTTTCATTACGATACGCGGTGGTTGGATTAAAGCTCTTTATCGATCCAGGTGGGAGGTTGTCTCTTTTTTCCCATTACACTGCATTTTCATTTAACTCTGCTCGGGTTGAACAGAAACAAATACAAGTCATTATCAAACAAAGTGTAACATAAATCAGGAATGTTTTCTGTGCATGCTTCAGGTGTTAATATCAGAACATGTATTTCTGGTACCAGCCTCTCCAATGATACCAATACACAGAATACATGTCATTATTTTATGAATAATCTTGGCATGTTAGTGGAGAGGTAGATGAACAGACACACATTGGTCTGAGCGAGGCAACATGAATACCTTCGTCTGGTAGGATGTCTCCGAGTTGGTGGAAGAGCCTGAATACATTCTGCTCAAGGATGTATGAACATGTCACTCTGCCTTCCGGCACTTTCCATCCATGACATCTGAGCAAGTATAGATCACTGTAGATTACCGATCTAACTTGTCCAGGGGCTTCAGCATCCCCTTTTCTTCTGCTCTTTTAAGCATTTATTTTTTTGACGATCAATACTTGCACCCAGTCTGAGTCGCATCCTTTTGGGAGGGATGAAAGGCCTGAAGATTCCTGGGGCCTCTAAAAGCACCGATCAGCCCCAACATCAAAACAGCTGACAGGTTTACCACAGCCCTGCTATAAATCCGTCACTCATGAGGATACAATGTCCAATTTGTATTGAATATGTTTGAGGGATGATTTATTTCCACGTTCATTTTGGAAGCTCTAATTTCTGGTGGTCTTGAACTGTACTGAGTTACACTGAGAGGTCTTCCTAACATATTGGAGGATGTTTTATTATACTCTACCAAATATTAAATCCATCAGTGGTTTTAATGTTGTCGCTGACCATGTGTGCTGTACAGTGTACGGGCAGCTGCTCCTTTCTGAGGGTTACATATTCGGCATGCATGTTGTGTGTGAACGGATCAGTGACAAAGGCCTCAAAGTAGAAGGAAAGTGAATTCAAACTTCACAAAGGACCATTTTGTAAGGTATTTTATTATTACAGCAGTGGACAGCATGCAGGTTATGTCCCCGAACCAAAGGGAGGTAACCAAGCCATTCAGTAGACAGGGACACATTCCAACTCTTAATGATGACTTGAAAGGTGAGGTGTGAAAATATCTTTTAATGAACACCGATGAGATGATCTATTTTACTTCCATACAGAGGGATGAAAAACAACCACTCTCTCACTCCTACACACATATATAGTGAACACCCAGCCACTCACTCACTCACTCACTCACTCACTCATACCAACTGAGATACAGAGAGCACTCACTCACTCACTCACTGAGATGTAGAGAGCACTCACTCACTCACTCACTCACTCACTCACTCACTCACTCACTCACTCACTCACTCACTCACTCACTCACTCACTCACTCACTCACTCACTCACTCACTCACATGTAGAGAGCACTCACTCACTCACTCACTCACTCACTCACTGAGATGTAGAGAGCACTCACTCATTCACTCACTCATACAAAATGAGATATAGAGAGCAATCACTCGAATTTCCCTTGGGATAAATAAAGTATCTACCTACATACCTACCTCACTCACTCACTCACTCACTCACTCATACAAACTGAGATGTAGAAATCACTGACTCACTCACTCATACAAACTGAGATGTAGAGAGCAATCACTCACTCACTCACTCACTCACTCACTCACTCACTCATACAAAATGAGATGTAGAGAGCAATCACTCACTCACTCACTCACTCACTCACTCACTCACTCACTCACTCATACAAACTGAGTAAGAGAGTGAGTGTTCTCTGTACCTCACTCACTCATACACACTGAGATATAGAGAGCATTTGCTCACTCACTCACATATGAATGAGCATCAGCCGATGCACCCTGGGTAGTTGAAAATACTGCAGCATTAATGTGTTCACCGTCACAAATGACGGCAGCTGTGGTTTTGTGATACTGCAGTTTCTTCTGTGGTATTACAGTATTCAGTTGGTCCGTGCATGCAGTTTTACAGGGAGTCTCATAAACGGTGGGTGCTATGAAAAGATGAATAGATGACGAATTTCTTGTGAATATTAATTTCAGGCCCGTATTGGGGGGAGGAGGAGGAGGAGGGGGGGGATTCATTTTTTTGTAACATCAAATTATCTCAATCATGATTATACATCAAATCTGCGTATTAAGATAGAGAGAGTGAGCGAGAGAAAGGAAAGAAAAGGTACAAAGCATTGACAGTATAATTACAATTTCACTCCCAACGTTTTCAAGTTATTTCCATCATGGCAATTGTTTCCTCACTGCATCCGAGTTGGACAGAAAGGCAGAAACACAGTCAAATTAAAAGATTAAAGGATGCCTTCAATAACACAACACCCTCACAGCGCTGTTACACATGAGCATTTCAATAGAAATAGCTGCTTTGACTTTGGTCACATGGGTTTGTTTACCCTGCCGGTTCTCATCCTTCTACTGTGCTCATGACATAAAAGTCCGATGATGATGTGTAGCTCCATTAGTAATATTGTCGCGTGACTGTAATGAGGCTGAAAATTACATTTTGGGGGCTTATTTTTTTTTTGTGATTATAATTGATTTACCTGATAGCATAAAGTAGGGAGAGGATTCTGCAGTTATTTAGAAGATAAGTGCCATTATGCTTTGAGCCATGCGCTTAAAAAACAAATTAAGTCTGCATTGATTTGGATAGTATGTGTGTTCAGTGAGTGTGTGTAAAAGTGAATTAGAGTCTGAGTACATCGGTATGAGGCCTCGAGTAGACTGTGTATTTGCAGAAGGCTTTGCATCTGTGTATGTCAGAAAGCATAAAGGATGTGTGCAGTATATCATGTCTATATCACTATATCATATTCACTGTTTATTAGTAGTGTCCTTAACTCTTATTTAAACAACCTGCTCCCAGCGTGTGTCCTCAGTACTGAGTGAAAGATAATCCAGGAAACAATCTCCCAGGTGATCCACATTCAAATGTTCAGTAGAGGTGCAGTTAACTTCTGTTTGTCCTCAACAGCCTGATATTCAAAATATACCAAAAGGGCGCAGCGGACACGTCCCCTTACTTCTTGTTTCTGTCCCCACCGTCAGCTGCACTTTCCTGACCTGTAATCCCAATTTAGACAACTGTTCATATTGGAGGTCATCTTTCCGAGTGACAGCGAATGCACCATAGGTGGGCACAGGTGACTCACACTGGGTCTCCGGATAAAGACTGGGCAAGTGTGCTCTCTAAGCCGGGAGACACTGTCAGTAAGCCTCAGAGCTGCATCACTTTATTTAAAACGTGTTGGTGAAGGAATGGGTGGACTGTACGACCTGCAGGCAGTATTGCTCTATAATACATACATGGAATTTAGACTTGACTCATATGACTTGCATTATGTCAGTTTGCAGCTACATGAAGTGGTAAAAATTAAGGATATTCATTGGGGCATTGCTTTTATTGTATATTTTAATAGGTCCTGGTGCTGGTCTCCCTCTGTTATATGCAAACTACAGGCAGTTTAAATGAACAGTTGACTTCAACTCTCAAACTATGGCTACACCCCTGATGCCTCAGTGAAACACACAGACTGGAATGTAATCTCTAATGAGAGCCCTGACAGTCTGTTGTTATGTATATACGTATGTTATTATACATTATTATATTATGTCAGTAGTACGACATGAGTGTGACTGTTACTCTTATGGAATTAATCATTTGAAGGAGCTATAGAAAGACGGATCTGAGGATTACTAGCTAACATCTTTTTTTGATTCATATGCATGTTTAAAATCATGTTTGCAGTGATCCAGTAATGTACAGTTCATTAATCTTGGATGAGTGACGTCCTGTCACTTTACTGCTAATTTCTCAGCGCTCACAGGAAACAAAAAAGTAGCCGTTATAATGTGTCTTGTGTCAGAGGGAGAAATTAATATATTAAATTTAAATAAGACGTACGTTCACAAACCGATGCACTTACACACCACACACGTTTAACTGTGCAGATGAGTTGAAGAAGAGTGAATAAACCACATTGTTTACACGATACATGCGGTCCACCAATCAATAGGAAGGTGATGGATCTCGCTGGTGTTTGTCATGGAAACTACCTTGAAACACCAGGACCACCAGGACCCCGCAGTGCAAACCCGACAGGCTTTCCTCACTCCCTTCCAAGAAGCAACGCACAATGGTTGGCTGGAGGCTGATTTCACATTGACGTACATTATGCATGAATGTCAATGGATGCAGCGGATCAATGCAAAACTGAATAATAAGTCGTGTATTCCATGAAGAACCCTTCTGCATGGAGGGTTCTTCCACCCTCCATGCAGATGAGAGAATTGAATCCCAGTGCCTGCTTGGCAAAACAAGTTATGTTGGAGGGAGACCTGCGTTGATCGTGTCTCCTGAAGAGATATCGAAGATCCCCTTTGCAGGTCGTCAGCAGCTTCAGAATGAACACTGACAGTTCACGTGAATTCAGGCCGGCGTGTGAATAAAACCTCAGACCTACTGCTTTTAGAGGCTTTTAACTGTCTTGGCGGCAGTCAGTTGGCTAATAATTAATAACATATGAACACGCAAATACCTCATTGCACCGCCATCTGATTTGCATTTGGATATCTTCAAAAACTTACATAAGCGAGAGAAACTGATGAGGGCATTTGGTGCCAGTCTCCTTCCAAGCACACATCTGTTTCACTGACAGGCAAAAAAACAAAGAAGAAAGGGAGAAGGAAAGTGTTTGGAGGGGGGACGCAGAGGAGGAGATACCCGGCGGCTGACTGTTCGTATCATGGGAGTACAACAAAGTGCAGCGTGGCCTTCGAGCTGGGTTACATGGAGATTGTCAGACTTGCATACACTTACAGACAGATTCAGTTTGTTCTTGAAGATATAATATGTGAGACGGACGTACATGTCAGCATGTTTGTGCGTGTACAGTAGGTGGTGTATGTGTGTGTGTGTGTGTGTGTGTGTGAGGTGGACAGAGAGAGAGAGAGAGCGAGAGAGAGAGAGATCACGAGGGCTGGCAGGTGTGAGCCGTGGACCACGAATGAGGCCACTGACTCACGCCTAGTCTTTGTGGCCGAGCTTGCCCCAATTTATCCCCCCCCCCTCCCCTTCTGGACTTCAGGCCCCTTTTCACTTTGATGGACACAATGTCCTACTTCCCTGCAACACTTTCTGTATGATAAAATGTCACAGAAGTGTCACCAATCACGCACGCAGACATGAAATGTATTATTTGAGGCAAATAGAGCTCTAAATCTAAGATGGAGAAGAAAAAACATCATTTGTATCATCTATGCTTTTGCATTGATTGAAATATTGAGGACAATCGGATCGCTGCAAACCCTTGTTACAAAGTTAGCGTCTATCCAAATCCCATATCAAAGCTTTTAGCTGCTTGAAGGCAAAATCAGACAGCTCTCTATACTTAGAGCTCCAGTATATCACATCGCACACACGAAAACGACTGTTTATTTTGGAAGATAGCCGTCGAGAGAAATGTGAAATATAGATAAGGAATAAATCTGAATGCTGTAGGACCACATCAACCGCAGCAGATGTACAGATGGCCAACACATGACAGGAAAGTATATTCATGTGTTGGCATAAATTCTGCAAGTTGAGGGATGAGGGGTCAATGGCATCAATCAATGTTTGGTCACGACAGAGGCGAAAAGACTGAAGAAGAGTTTGACAGAGGAAGCTGAGAAGAGATAAAAAGAGTCTGTCAGTGTATCGCTAGCTGTTAGCGACTGCATTTTACCACAACCGCTGCAGGTTCAGATGGAAAGACAGCGAGCTCAAATCGACACTGACCTGTCACAGCCTCCGCCGCTGTTTGTGAGCGCTGCCCCTCACCCGCCACAGCTTGTGTGATGCTCACGGAAATGGGAACGACCGTCGGCATGAAGGATTGTCACAGGAGGTATTTTTTTTTACCTCATGTTGAAACGTGTTTCAGTTCCTCTCTGTGTCATCCATGTGTCGACACCGATTGCTCCCTTTGACTAGCGTTATTTAAGTGGCGCGGTACTCGTCCTTAAGACATCACAGAATGAAATGCACCAGCATGCTGTTACTCTCACCTGTGCCAGCAGGGGCGCTGTTGCCCAACATTAGCTACAGTATGTTGCTATAAGTTGAAAACCGAAACATATAACAGAATGATGCTAAAACGCCCCCCACATTACACATGTAAACATATAACTATAGTCAATTATTAAATGGTAATTACATTTGAACTGATCATTACAATAAACAGTATATAACTGTACTCTGATACTGTCTGTTAAATCATTTAATTATAGCTAAAATTAATGGACATTCACAATACAGTGTCCAGTAGGACTGGAATAACATCTGAGCCACATCTGACAAGATGCATAACAACACATTGATTCATCAGACTGTAACATTGGGACCTTGAAAAGTTTCTCAACCTCTAACCTCTTAGTTTTTCTGTTGCAGGATAAAAAAACAACATTTCTTTGCACCAATGATTGTGTATATTAGAACAAAGCTGCACCCTTGTGTCTGCTGTTAATGCAAAACAAGTGTTCTTTCTTTGTTGCGAGCAAATGCAATCACCCAATAAAGCTTTACATTTTTAATGCTGTGCATCCTGCTCTGCTGTTTAGCATTTTTGCTCAGCCAGCCTTTAATGTTTGTACCCCAGGCTGTGAGGAGAAGCCTTGTCTTGGCTGTGTAAAAGTCTGTGTATGTATGCATATGAAGATGCAACCCAGTAGTTATGCTACTACATTTAATATAGTAATATATTTGTATATTTGAAGTATAAAGCAACAGTTGATGCACCTTTAATCAATTGCATTGCATGTTGCCATAGTGCATATATGTGATATATGGCAGTACAACAAGCACACAAGGGAATTTGTATGGGTATTATATAAGTAATAACTAAGTACTGAACATCACATGCATGAAGAAAAATTAGAAATTTTACGTTCTACTCTCTTACATTCAAACGGGGCCAACACATGCACAAACAGTTCACAGCATCTCTCCGATGCACAAACACAAGCTGCAGCTTTCTAACTGGAGGGAAATGTTACGCTTTCTGCTTCAAGTTGAAAGAAAGCAGATGGTCGTGGGCTTTCATGAAGGAAACTTGACATCAAGTGCTGAGGCGTTTTGAAGATCCCGTTCGGGCCATGAGGAGGAATGTGAACAAATCGCAGTTCTGTTAGATTAGGCACAGGCAGACCCACAACCAAGAGGGAGTCTCCGATCGATACTTAAACAGTGAGAACAAGTCCAAGCCAAAACACAAGAGAGCTATAACGAGAGAGGAGAGAAAGAGGTAGGGAAAGAGAAAGTGAGGATGCAGGGGGGGGGGGGG
>CAAKHC010019542.1:4780-29134 GCA_901007825.1 Macroramphosus scolopax | reverse complement strand
AAAGTTTGGGTTCTTTCTCCTCCGTGTCCTCATGTATCGGGTCAAAAGGACTCGTAGGGACCAAAGTTATTGTAGTTGGTGTTTATTGAACTACAACAATGCAGTCCAGGGTTCCAGAAGCTTCCCATGCAGCCCCCCGTCTGAAAGATGTCTTCAACAACCTGTTGATAATACTCAGTTAAATGTGACAATATGTTCCTTCCTCTTATTAGAGCAATAATAACTGGCCAGTAACATTCTGATATTTTATATATTATTATATGTTTTGTTTTATAATAATGCACTAATAAAACTAACTATTTCATTTTAAAATCTACACACCATCTTTTTTAATTTAGAATTATTTTTCACATTTATTATGGTCTTTGATCCGGTTTGTTGAGGCCCCGTTTGATGGAGGCCATAAATGCTGCAACCGTCATTCCAACCATTTAAACATATTTGGAGCCTGTCAGTGGCAAAACCCCTCATTTATAATCTGGGTAGTTCAGTTGAGTCATTGCAACCATCTGTTATTTTCAAGTAGTTTTATTAGCTCAATACTGCAACAATTACGATCATTTCGACCCTTCACGGGGGGAAATATCACCAGAAGAATCCTTTACGTCTTCATTTAAATGCACTGAGGGTCTGCAGACCTCCACAACCCGGAGCCTGTTGAGCTCCATAGCTGTAGTGCATGATTGAAGGTTTCTTCACCATGTCTGACTCTGACTCCAGGAGCTCCCAGTAGACCAGGACAACTAGTAAATGATTTTGTTTGCACGTTTTGATGTGAGAATTGTGAGAGTTTTTTTTTCAAACTTCACTTCATAGATTTCTTTGCAATCACAGTGAGGAACTGTGGATCCAAACTGTGACATGTGTACTGACGTGCACTCAGAATTCATAGCTGTCAGTTATTCCCGCTGGTGTTTCACTGCAGGTCTATGAGCTTGAACACTATGACACGCTAATGGGTGCAATCTAATTCAACATGCAAGTCCACCAGCTATGAATTACTATCATATGCAGCTCTGGTTCATGTTACTCGGGGTTCCAGCATAGGGGCGATCCTCCAAGGCAAGTGAAGGGAAGAAATTAGCAAAGTAAATTCAGGCTAATGAAATGATGGTCAGCAGGGGATAATTGGGCTTTTTCACTTGCTCCCTTGCTCACGTTAAATTAAAGCACAAGTAGACAGAAGCTGCAATACATCAAAGACATCGTAGCTTTAAATCAAACCCAATGATTTAATTAAGTTTCTTAAACGCAGGGACCAACGCATAACAATGGTCATTTACAAAGACCCTTAAAAGATTTAAAAAACAAATAAGCGCTGTATCATAAGTAAATACTGTAGAATTCAACATCATGTCAGTTTCCAGACCAAGGTACTGCATGAAACAGGTTTCCTGCTGCAGCAGTGGCTACAGAGGAGTGGTAACATCCCCTGTTTCTAAATCCACATCCCAACGTTTATATCATTGTCAACTCCAGCCCAACTGATGCTGACGGAGGTGACATCACCTGAAGCAACGTATCACACACTGCAGTAGTGTGTGTATCTGTAGAAACACACTTCAGGTTTTTCACCTGTTGTTTTTGTGCCAAAGAAAATGTAATAATTAATCAAGGCCATGTAGGAATGGCATGAAGAGACTTAAATGAATCATTAAGGGAACCATAATACAGGAATGTAATTATCTCCCAGAAGTCATTGGCCAGCAGACGGTCAAAGTCTTTCACATTGACAGCACATCTTTGATCATCTGCTGCTGTCTGCCTGTTAATAATCATTATTAGCACACTTGCAAACACATTCCCAGTATCCTGGCAGCAGGTATTGCTGGTTATTGAGCATCTTTGTCTTACTTAGTGGGAATTCTTGTTTTTGTAGGTGCGGTCGTACCATGAAAGGTGGAGGAAGGGGTAAGGAGCCGCCTGTTGCAGGGGAGGTGACTGGAAAGCGCCCCAAACGCAAATGCCTGCAGTGGCATCCTCTTCTCTCCAAAAAGGCTCTGGATTTTTCAGAGGAAGAAGAAGAAGAGGATGAAGAGGAGCTGGAGAAGGTGAGTGTGTGTAATGCTTGGGTGGCTCATTGACTGTTCATCACATGAAGGCGATAGCAGATGTGGTTCAGCATTGCGTCTGAGGATTATTGTACTTGATATCAGCAGCCACTGCTGTGTGACCAGGACCAGGTGTCCCAGGTCCAGTGTGGAAGCACAGCAGAGGAAGTGGAAGAAGACTCGAATGAACAGCGGGCTCGCCGGCCAATGAATGCCTTCCTCCTCTTCTGCAAGCGCCACCGTTCCCTGGTGCGACAGGAGCACCCTCGCCTGGACAATCGTGGGGCCACGAAGATCCTGGCTGACTGGTGGGCTGTGTTGGAGCCCAAAGAGAAGCAGAAATACACTGACATGGCCAAGGAGGTAAGTTCACTGATAGAAACACTCGCAACCTTCAACTTTACACCTGGTCTTAAGCAAAGTCGATTGTAAGTTTGAATCATAAGTCTGATTTAATACTTCCACCGGTTGCACCATCAAGACTTAAGCCTTCTTTGCACTAATACTCTGACTCCCAGTCAGACATAGACAAAGGCAGAAAGTTTGTGGCGTTTCTGCTCTCATCGCCGATGTTAATGTGAATCACTTCCAAATGTGGAGAGACATTGCTTTCCTCTGTAGGATGGTTGATGTAAACCTAAGCTTGGGGATACTGGAACAATGGGAAACCAGTTCCCAACAGGACAGACCTGAATACACAAGAACTACATGAATAAGACACATCAATGCATTCACATTAACAAAGTTAACATCTAATGCTATTGAGTTATAACACTAGTTACCAAGTTCTCCTTGGGTTGAAGTAGCTGCCTTGTTTGTAGCTTGTTGCCTTGATGAAAAGACATCGATGTCTGGAGGATCGGAGCGATCAGCTCTGAGCTGCTGCCAGCATGCAGTAGATCATGAAGGGAAGAAGGAAGGTGCAGGTCCAAGCTGTTGGCAGCGAGGGTTTCATGAGAAGAGATGGATTGGAGGGGGAGCTGTCAGGTTTTAGCAATCGGATAAGGTCAAAGGTCACTTGCCCCAGTGACCAATGGTAGATGTCATACTCAGGTATGAAGTGTCAGAGGATTCTGGGAAATGGAGTCTTACAAGGACTCCCTTCGTTCCCTTGAGAACTCCAACATGGAGGAACAACATGAAATACATTTCAGCCTCCTTAACATGGCCGCAAATTATACATGATTAGCTATAAAGTAAGAAGAGAACAGGAGATTGTTTACAACTTATCTTAGCAACGCACACCGCTAGGCAATAGCCATGTGGGCATTCACATGGACGCAGATCACCAAGACCTGCCGTGGTACCAACCACTTGAGTTGGTTTGCTTAACTGTAGTAAAGTTCCTTTTGAAGACTGGTCTTCAGTTAAGAACTGCATTAGTAAACACCAGTTGGTGCAACCGGCCCCAGAATCTCAGGTCTGCTGGTGTAGAGGGTGAACAAGGTTCAACAAGATGATTGAAAACACTTTAACTGACTGCTGCGCCGGCTCATGTTCTTTGCCACTGAAAAGGCTCAGATTGTTATTTTAGGTGTCTGACAGCATGATGGAAGGGATCTCTACACCGAGTGGTCTGAGGCTCACATGTATCGGAAGCCTTGCTCAAGGAGAAGTGAGATGTTGCTGCACGATCGCTGCACTTCATCGGCACACTGAACCTTGAAGACCATCATTGTTAGCAGCGAGGTTTTCGACCAGGTTAGACACGACCTAATGTTTCCTGAAGAAACATGCGGTTCAAAGGGTGGAGGGACCTGCTGCAGACCGAGTGGACGTATGTTATGAGCTGCAGTTATTATGTTGACCGGGCATCTACACACAGGAAGGATAAACACTAAACCATGTTCTCAGTGAGACACTAGTTTGTAGTAAGTCTTACCCGGAAGAATCCAAACGTAAACTGAAAGGATCTGTTGTTGGGATCCTTTCCATGATGTTGTCACTCAGAAACTCACAACAACAATCTGAGTCTGTACGTGGGGAAAAACACCTTTAGTCGATGTACTTTGACAAGGACGAAACTTCCCTGGGACTTTGGATTAGTTTTGCAGTTGCCCTTTATGGTGTTCTCACTCAATATTGAATCAACTCCACTCATTTTGTCATTATTAATCATTTAGATGCAAAAAGAAGGGAAACAGGTTTTAAAATACCAGAGTTATCCTTTAATGTTACAGAGCAGCACTACTAAACTTCTGAACATCTGTGGCCCAACGAAACATTTACTCACAACATTTATCAAATCAAGGACACAAAGATGATGTACGATATTCTCCTAATGTATATTTTATTTCATAAACAGAAAAAATCGAGGTGATGTTGGCCCTGAACAATACAGTGTAAATGAATAATACATTGATACAGAAGTAACACGTTTTAAAGATAGAAATATAAGAAATTACATGAATTGACGCTGAATAAAAATGCTAATACACAAAGTTTCACCAAATTCAATCAACACAAGCATGATCTGATTCATCATACATATGTTATGATCATTTCAAACCAAATAACATACTTTAAATATTTGTTTCTTGTAAGGGACCTCTCGCGATTACCTATCTAGCCCACCAGGGGGCCACAGCACACGCTTGGGGAATCACTGTTGGAGTGAAATACTTCAGATTTAAGACTGAGCTTCCTCATGTTTTGCATATAACCAAATTCATTGTGATTGTTTTCCAGTACAAAGATGCCTTTATGAAGGCAAACCCAGGCTACAAGTGGTGTCCCACCACCAGCAAACCGGTGAAGAGTCCTTCATGTCAGACTGTTTGCAACCCCCGCAAAAAAGCTTGGTCCTTCTCTTCAAACTCATCCAAGGATTCCGCCACTGCCAAAAAAATGCCCAAAACTGACAATATGCCACAGTTGAACTTTGCCATGGCAGGTGTGTATAAACCAACTCCAGATGTTTGGTTCAGTGCAGCATGCAGAATTGATTTGGTAACAGCTGTGGTTCATTTTCAGATCCTACAAAGATGGGAGGCCTTAGCATGCTGCTGCTAGCTGGGGAGCATGCCCTCACAAACAGAGAGGTAGGTCCCTGCTGGAAGACACCTATGGCTGCATCCTGGTAATGCACCGGCGGTCCAGTAGGGGGCCCCAAAGACTTTCAGAAAAGTTCTGAAAGTTCATCTGGTGAACTTTGTGCCTCTTTGTGTTGAAGTATGCCAGGTAACCCTGTGACCTTTGATCTGTCCAGGTCCCTTCCAGCACCAAACCCAGTTTACCTGACAGACCCAATGACGGGAACTCCTCTCCAGATGATAAGAAAGGGGTAAGCTGAGACCGTATCTCCTCTCACACTGTACCGTCGACCAGAGGCTGTTGAATAAGGCTAGATCAGAATAACAGGGCTTAACGTGAACAGACGATTTAAAAACAGCTAACAAACTGATTGATCTGTTAGATAGAACCAATTTATTGCTAAAGTTCTTACTGATCGAATACTGTCGATCAGTCAGAAGAACGAAGCAGATGAGGCATTTTTTAAATAGTTATCATGGTATTATTAAGGTATCGTGAGACCGCAGCCACCGTGGACATCGATGTAGAGTCGACAGACAAGAGTTCTCTATCACTTGGATGATGTTACAGGTGGTAAAATACATTTCCAATGGCCGTCCGTCTCCTATGTAGTTTTGATTGACAGATTTTTTTTTTCTTTAATTTGATTGAAGAGAACAAATAATACAAATGCTTTGTCACGATGGCAAAACCCCCCAAAAATGTTTGTTTAACGGGTGTCATGATTTGATTTTAAATTGTAAACGTTCAAGTTGGAATAAAGAAATCTGAAGCAGGATCCCAGTTCATCAAACATGGTTCTCCCTCTGTACAGGCTGATTTCAAAGTAGTATCACGTGTTGTTATTGTGCCAATATAGTTGTATATATGAACTATTTGTACATTATTTACATTTCTACACCATTACAATACGGTGACAGCACTCTGGGGTTCTCCTGAGGACGGATCAGCTGTCCTGTCGGTGTCGGTGTTAACTTCTAATTTCTGATTCAAATTCTTCTTCATTTGTAGCCAACTTTATCAGTATACTTTAGTGTTGCTTTTCAGATCCATTTTTAAGCTTGCATGAGTCTGAAGACATTTATATCACGTCCGCATCGGTACACTGACATTCTGTGACATAGTTTTAACGGTATATTACACACCTGTACTTCATTCATCAGCTGTCAGATCCTCCTGTTCGTCTTCACTCTTCCTGTACAAGATGACAGAAGTCCTTTACAACAACATCTCACCACCACGATATAGAACGGTCTATTATTGACTTTGTACTTTCATCAACTGAACATTTTCTTAAATCTCCGTCAGATTCAGTCAAACTTTGAGGTTCTTAACAGTAAAATGTCTTAAAAAATGACACACTTTGTCTCTTGTGATCTCTAAGTGTTCTTCATGTTGATGGGTTGAAGGGTGATTAGCTGAGCTCACCAACCACGACGGTATAATTGATATCTTACGTTGACCATCTTTTTCTGTGTTGATCTACAGATGTTGAAGACAATACCGAAAAGAGTGCCTGACATCACTGTAGGCCGGGTCCCGTCTGCCCCCTCCCCCTCGGCAGAGGTATGACAGAGTAATCAGAACTGTATGTAAGACTACATCCCAGTGTGTCACTGTAGCAGGAAGAGCCGAGGCTCTACTGCCGTCTTCTCCAGAGCTCTGGGTTTGGAACATACATTGAGAGTTTCACACATGAAGTTAGTATTTCCCTGTCTCCTCCAGTAGGGGGACACCAGGACCCTCTGGAGACATGCTGCCCCGTCACTGATGTGACAATAATATGATGTTGCTGGCAGTTTATTGGTTCATCCTTTACAAAATCTGTTTGTAACTAAAATGTACCTGCTATACATATGAAATAGTCTGCAGGGTTAGCTAAAATAAACTCACCTGTCCCTCTGTGGAACTGAAGGAACACATCTGATGTTCTAAAGCCAATCAACCAACAGTAGAAACATTCATCCTGTCTGAAGGACCACTAAGCTTTGTGATGTCAGGAGGACAACAGGTGACCGAGCATGTGACTGTCTGTCCTCAGGCGTCTGTATCTGTGGCACCTGAAGGGAAACAGTGCAGCCAGTCGGCTCTCTTCCAGCTCGCGGAGGTGAGTCTGCACAGAGCCACCTGTCAGGTACCCAGGACACACATACGTCCTCAAAGGACGTCCATCATGAGGGACGCTGAGGGACCTAAAACTATGATCCAGTTAGTAAGGAGTACAACTAAGAAACAATCTGGCAGCTTACGGTTATTAACAATTATTATTATATATATATGTATGTATATATGTATGTATATATGTATGTATGTATGTATATACATATATATGTATATATATATATATATATATATGTATATGTATATGTATATGTATGTATATATACGTGTGTATATATACGCATGTGTATGTATATATATATATATATATATATATATGTATATACGTATGTATATACGTATATACGTATGTATATACGTATATACGTATGTATATACGTATGTATATACGTATGTATATATGTATATATGTATATACGTATGTATATATGTATATATGTATATACGTATGTATATATGTATATACGTATGTATATATGTATATACGTATGTATATATGTATATACGTATGTATATACGTATGTACAAGAGTCTCTGCCGAGCTGGTTTCACTAACCAGAATGAATGTTAATTCTACTGAGGTCAGTCAGGTTCCATTCAGGATGTCCATGTCATCATTAAACTGTGATCATGACTAGCTGCTGTTCATTGAGATGTTTGGATGAACTAACTGGTAGTGGTAGCAGACGTTGACCGTGTATGTTGTGCTGTCCTTCATGCTCATGTTTAATCTCCTTTACTGCAGTCAGAATACCATCACACTGATGTTCTAACGACATGACCACTAGTCGTAACTTCTACGGCACCATTTGTACAAGAAAAACCCTAATTGTAGATAAAAATAAAACGTTTACAGAAGACAGTGTGGAGATATTGAAGTGATGTAAGTTAAAGATATCTTGATATCTGCTGCTGGTGTCGATATCTGATCCTTCTGGAAGATATCAGGAGAACAATGTGAAGCACTTGAAAAAACAGACAACAACATGGAGACATCTATTTTTGTGGATTTAGATAATTGTGCATTGGTCCTGATTTAATATTAATTTAGTTTAACATGGAGTTTTGTGTTTGTTCAGATGTGTTTAGCATCTGAAGCTGGAAAGATGGAAGCAGTGGTATTTGAGCCAGAAGACGGTTCATCTTTAACCTCTCTCCAGCAAACCACAGTAAAGCCTCAGATCAAGGAGGAGAAAGCAGACGATGATGATGACGGTCCTGCCTCCTGTCAATCATTAGCCCTCATACCTTCACTCCCCTCTGTCACGTCTACCTCCACCGATGCCAGTCCCCCACAACTCAGCAGCCAAAATCCATGTTTCAAAAAGAAGAGCAAGAAAAAAGAGCTGGCCAAGTCGGAGGAAAGTGATGAGACCCCGGGTTCAGCGAAGAAGATCATCAAGCAGTGTAACCAGGCAGAATCAAATATAGACAGTGTCTTCAGTACGATCGAAGCGGTGGCCAAAGGAGTCTGGAATGATTCAGAGGAGAAGCCCAAGAAGAAGATCCAGAGCAGTCCTGGTGGTGAAAACTCTGGTTTGCCCAAAAAGAAGAGCAAGCCCAAAGCCAAGATCTTTGTCAAAGAGAAGGAGGAGCTGGATGACGACAGTGGAACGGCTGGGCAGTTGGAGATGAGGGAGGAGATGACCGACATGACCCTCAAGACAGAAAAGGAAGACGCAAGTTTAGGAAGCACAGAACTTGAAGGCAGCGCGGCAGAACCACACAGCGCCCCCTGCAGCCCGTCACCTGCCAAGCCTCAAGAGGAGGACAAGGGCAAGGACAGGCCGGGTGAAGGAGAGTCCAGCACAGAGAACCGCGGCTCCAGGAAATCAGAGAGGAGCTGCAAAGGCGCCTTGTATAAGACCCTGGTGTCTGAGGGGATGCTGACATCACTGAGAGCTAACATCGACCGAGGTATTTGTTTTAATCCAGCTAGTTCTCTTGATGTATGCGACACTGACGAATCTTTTAATTTAAGACAAATACAGCAGACAAACATTCCACAACTGCATCAGTTTGACCAAATAACCGTCTTGCTGCAGCAGCTTATAAGTCCAGAAGTCCATGCAGCTGTTTTAAGGATCACTAAAGAACTGGCTCTGCTAGCTGAGTGCCTGCCAGTCAGTTGTATTTTCATTGTGTCTCCAGGTAAAAGAGGAGCTTTCCGATCTTCTGATAACGATGCAAACTGGAGTGATGACAGCTGGACAGTTGCCCAGTTGGGACCTAATAACCCCAAGAAGCTGAAGAAGTCTAAGTCCAAGGATGAATCTTCACAGGGGTGAGTGATCTCCCCCACGACTGTTGTATCATAGAGGAGAGAGGAGATGGTCATCGGGGCTGTGACTACCTGAACCGTAACAAGCTGGACGTCTATGAACATCATAGGAGAGAGAACATCAATCTACTGAAGCGTTCAGCTGCAGTGAGAGTTGAACCTGCAGCGTCCTGTTGAATGTTTCAGTACCAGTGCACTTGTTGTTACACCCATCCTCTGTAGAAGGAGAACTGAGAGCTCAGTGTCTCTTGGGGTGAGATCTGATGATGCTACGTGGTTGATAACTTACCCCATAGCCTCATGTTGACACTATATGTTCCCTCTGGCTGGACTGAGGTACGTCTGGTCTGAGCCCCGGGGGGTGTGGCGGCGCTGTGAGGCTGCACAAGTCAAACTGTTTTACTACTGTTAATCATATGAATCCATTTAGAATATTCAGCTGTACAATTGTTCAAATGGCTCCTGGTCCTCCAAGCTCCACCACCAAAGTCTTCATCGTAGTACCGTAGCTCGTCCATCGTACCGGTGTCTCCGGTATCGCTTCATGAAGCCAAACCGTCCTCGCTGTCCAGCTTTGGGGTGGACAGGTGACAGCAGGACTTCAACATTAACCAGCTGAGGACAGGCGTCCTCCCGTTGGTGCTCGTGGTAAAATAAGAATGTCAAACAAACAGTAAGAATAACAAACAGCTGATGGGCTGTCATAGATGTTGTTGTCATGGAAACAGAAGTCGCACAGTGTTTTCTGTCTGGACACGCAGCTGTAGGACACAGGATGACGGGACTTGTTGTTAGTTTTGACCATTGATTATATTCCAAACTAAATCAATCCTGAACTTGACTCCTCAGCCTCGGGAAACTGGAGGAAGAGTTTGAAAAGAAGTTTAACAGCCTTCCGCAGTACAGTCCGATGACGTTCGACAAGAAGGGGACTGCTGTTGTCAGGAAGAAGAAGACGGACGGCTCTCCTGCGCCAGAGGAAACGTCCAAAGCAGGCAAAGGTGAGGACAGAATAAAATAAAGGTTTGTCCACTGAATAAACACATGACAGTTATTTGATGTCCTCTCATCTCATCCATGCACCTTCTTCTCCAGGCATGTTCTCCACAGTTGTGCTGTTCAGGTCCAGTTCTGTCTTTGTCAAAGAAAGCATGTGGACTCCATAACATATCATCTCCATGCTCTTTTTTTCCTCTCTTTTGCTTCATCAGGACCATCTCCATCACAGAAAAAGACTTCATTCCACAAGATTGTTAGGAAGCACAAACACACAAAGGAGAAACCAGGTGCAGTGGAAAAAGGTGAACTAGAGTGTTGATGTTTGTGCTTTTATAGTCTAAAGCTTTTCAGACACTAAAGTCATTCCGATGAACAAGAACAACATCAGTAGTGGAGATGAAGAGGGATTTGTTGTTTGAACTCTTCATCGATGGATTCCTGCTCTGCAGACTGACTCCAACAGTAGAACATAGTTCAACCATTATTGTTTGAACACTGAACTACCTAAGAACCTGACTTTACTGTATTCCACTGTAACTAAGTATTGATCTGGTTACAACACAATGGCCGTGAAGACATGATGAAGAGCTGCTGCCTGTATTCACATGAACCCTTGTCCAACAGCAGCGGGACAGAGCGAGTCCACCATGCTTGTGTCCCCTTCAAAAGCCAAATCATGTGCCCCCGTTGCCATAACGTGCCCAGATGTCCAGGGGACCACTAGTATGGAGATGCTAGTTGGTAGCCAGAAGAGGAAGGCGAGGAAGACCAAGATCACGCACTTGGTGCGCACCGCTGACGGCAGCGTGTCTCCAGTCGAGGGTGAGTGTTGGTCTGATCTCTTTTACTCCTGAACAACCCCCCCACCACAGAGGATCATCTCACCACTCAGAACTAACCAAGCAGATGTCACTGATTGATTGATTGATTGATTGATTTGCTGAAATTCAATCAATCCACAGGTCTTGAAGGAGTAAAACAATAATTCATTTTAAAGTCATGTCATGATTAGAACACAGGTTGTTCCATAATGTCCTTCATCACATTCTTCATCAGATACTTCATCCAACAGTTCACCCTCCTCCTCATTTGATGAACCTTCATGTATTAGATACATTAGAACTGAGAGCTTGATGAGTTGGTGAGTGATGGGTTCAGATCCCGGCTTCGGACTGACCTGAAGAACCCCGGCCCATCGGCCACCTGGTGCCGAGCAGTACAGGTAGAGATCCTGAAGCTCCTGTTGGCTTCACCTCAGGGAGCTCCGGTTCTCCTGCTGCTCCTGGGGAAGCTCTGCTGTCCCTCTGTCAGGGGTCCTCGGTCCAAAGCTCTTCAGGAGAAAGAAATATAGGTTGCATATTTATTGAGTAATAGAGCACACAGACGTATGATGGAGAGACCAGAATGATCTTTATATCAGAACCGGTTTATTGCCAAGTAAAGTTTCCTCCATCAGAGGGACGAGTCTGACAAGAAGAACAGGAATGAAGAGCAGCGAGGTTCAAGTAGAGAAACACTGTTTGAGCTGCTGATGTGTGGAACAGGCAGAATGTGTGTGTGTTGTGCACCAGCCGATGTAGACGCATCTTCCATTTGAATAACTTTGAATAGCAGGATAAATAATACTGCACCATTGATGCTCTTTGTTGATCAATGATCAATGGGAATGATGGGAATGATGGGAATGATGGGAATGCTACCCCGCCAGTCCGTTACTGACCTGATGTCCAACATTCAGGGTTCCATTTCATCAGTGGTGGACTTCAATTCAGTAGAAATACTGGAGCGTGTGCAGTTTATTAGATTCCTTTGTTTAACTTGATCCGATATATTTATCATGGAGGAACTACCGGTACTTTGAATGAAACAGAGACTTCCAGTCCTTCGTCTGCTGTCACGTTGATCTGACAACAACTGAAACGACTCATCTCAGAACTTCTGCTGGAAATTGTTCATGTTTTGTTTTTTGGCTCCAGAGGATAAAATTAGGGACCTGAACCAGGAACAGGAGAAGAAGCCATTACCCCAACCGAATTTATGCAATGAAGAAGGGTGCTACAGTAATCCCAGACCGGAGGAGGAAGAGGAGAGGAGCACCGTACCACAAGAGCTACCTGCTTTCTTCAGCCTGGCTGCCCTGGCTGAGGTAGCAGCTATGGAAAACGTTCACAGGTAAGAACCCAGCCTGGCATGTACACAGCGGTCAGTCTGCTCGCACAGAGCACGGGGCCGCTCGCACGGAGCACGGAGCCGCTCGCACGGGGCCGCTCGCACGGGGCCGCTCGCACGGGGCCGCTCGCACGGGGCCGCTCGCACGGAGCACGGGGCCGCTCGCACGGAGCACGGGGCCGCTCGCACGGAGCACGGGGCCGCTCGCACGGGGCCGCTCGCCACCAGAACCCATGCTGAAGGTCCACATATCAACAATGAATGAAACAAATAATTTCTGAATAACTCGTATAGAAACATAAAGACTGAACTAACTACAAATAAACCAAATGAAATCAAGTTGGACGTCTGAAAGGCTTCAAGCTTCCAGAAGGACCTGGAGAACAACTCAGGACTCCAGTCTGAATATGGAATCAGTTCCAATCAGGAGTTTAGACGTGATGCTCATGTGGGCTGTTTTCATCTTCTGCTTTCTGAGTCATCATCGGAAAGAGGGGAAGGTATTCTGACAATGTTTTTGGGGGGTTGGGTCCTTTTAACTTTTCTCATCCCAGATTTAAAAAGTTCTTCCATCACTAGAATGAACCAGTCAGATATGATCGCTGCTGTTTGGCTTCACGCAGACAGCAACAGGTTCATCTCTGAATCACTGATTTATCTTCCATTACAATCTGATTCTGTCAGGTTTGAGAAGCCCGACAGACGGATGGACTTAATGTGTTTGGATGTTTAAAGGTAGGTTGTGAAGTGAGAAAGTAATTCTTGGAGACAATAACAACATTGTCCTTCATTAGTTTAAGGACGGCAGTGTGCTCGTGTCCGTCCCAAACATCAGCCTGAGCAGATGTTCAACCAGCATCAAACCATTAACAGTCACAGTCAAAATAAATATGAGCATCTTATAAAGTAATCAGTGACAACCAGTTGCATTTATAACAAAAAACGGCTTGGAGAGTGGACATGATGGTTTAGGTACCTTGAAAACTTGAATCTACTCCTAACGAGCAGTAGAGACCCTGACGTGAACACTGAACACTGTTCTGTGAACAGTCCTTCAACGCTCTGTGCTGGTTCCACACACGTACGTCGACCCATCTAAGTGTTGTTGTTGTCTGTTTCAGAGGTCAGAGAGGTTTGGCTGAGAGTCAGAAGAAAGAGCTCGCCCAGACTCCGGTCCTCATCTCCTGCGCTGATCAGTGACACTATGCTGCTGTTCTGAGGAAAGCTTCAACATGGACACTGGCAGTGGAGCTTTACTTTCCTCGGTGATACACCACTCTGAAGGGACACTTGATCAGGAAGTTTTGTGAATTGCTTGAGCTCGGGTTCACGATGGGGGAAAGAGACCCTCTCCTTTCCTTGCTCCTCCTCCCTGCTCCTCACTATCTCAGTGTTTTCCCGGAAGCCTTCCTTTGCTTAGAGGGAGGATGCCTTTCGGATCTGCTCTCACCACCCTTAGATGCTCTGTTTAGGCCTGTGGAAGAACCACTCTGTCCCCCAGTGCATGGGTTCCCGTATAGAGGTGATTGTCATGGGTTAATCGTTTGTCTTATAGCTGCCTTTTTCAAGGTCAAGTCTTGCAACTTAGAACACAGAATTTTAAGTATGGGAAGAAAACCCAACGTTTTATTTTATGGACAAATGCAGCTTTCTGTCACCTTTTTACCTCACAACCGTACTGAAGAGCTCCCTCCACCTCTGCTAGAATACCTCTGTATTTGAATAGGTCCCATCTTCTCCAGCTTCAACCCAAAATGACGTTAACCAGGGTAAATGATCACGATGGATAGACTTCAACTTCTTGCTAAGTGCTGGCCTGTCGTACACTAATTGGGTGTACTCAAACTATGAAGAAACCATGATTAAGTATTGGATGTACGTACTGTTAAACAGTATGTAGTAGCTACAAATAATCATGTTAGACTGAATGTGTCAGAGTAGACCTGCTGCATCTGAACTAGAGCTGAGTCCAGCTGAAGCTGTTTGTCCTGGTCATCCTTTGTTCGTAGGTTCACCGTGTCCTTGTCAGCCTGATGCCACAGCAGCTGAGTGTGAAACTGCTTCTTGTGATGAGAGGTTCTGTGAAAGTGATCCATATCTAGCCTTAACCCCCCCGACCCTCTTTGTTTCCACAAAGCTCTCCAGCAGCTTCATGCCATCACAGTCCTGAACGAAACCGTTTTTGAATAGTGAAATGCAGTTTTTGTCAATACTTGATCTTATTACAGTTTGCCTAGCAAATAGAAGGTTTATTCCTTGTGTGCAAATAATTTTATAGAATAGGCACCTTTTTGGTTTGTTTCTTGCGTACTGCACTAATTTGTAGCTGAAGTTGCTCTTAAAGGGTGATGCCTTGTCTCCACTGGACGTCGTGTTCCTGCACGATGGCCTGTGACAATAATGTCTTTAAGATGTGGCCGAAGCCAGACACAAGCTCCAACACACAACACCAGTTTGGCAGCCTAAATTTGATCCTTTCTTTTTTTCCTTTTAATGGTTGAGCCTGACCGATGATGGAATTCTAAGGCCCGTGCTGATGCCCATATTTGTGAGTTAAAGAAAAAAAATCAGATATGTATATATGAGCTGATATTTTTTATATATTAAGTAGAAGTGCATAATTACTGCCAGCAGAATGTACTTCAATTATCGAAAGTAAAAGTACTCATTATGCAAAATTGCCCAATTTAGAGTTTTATATTCATCATATATTTTTATTGCTTCATTATTAAATGCATTCTGCTGTCATAGAAGAGCTCATGTCAACACACGATAAGTTGAATAGTCTTATCCACATATATATAAAGAAAAGAAGATACATATTCATATGTATGACAAACTGATTGTATCTCATTTGAAATATCAATCTGAAAAGTTTGAATATATGGGCATGAATCCCCCCACCGATATACCGGGGCCTCGCCAATATCGTTCCATTAGTTTCCCGTCCGGCTTCAAGAAATTGTTTTTTTAAATGTCTCATAAAATGAGAAAGTTGAAAAAAAAAAAACAATCAGAAAAATGTCTGTTTTCTCAGATTGTGTGCAGAAACCAGGTTTTGTTGTGGATCCTCACGGGCTGATGGAAACAAGGCATTCAGTCATGTGTCCCCACATGTATTCCTGTTGGGCTTTGAGATGTTCTTGCTAAGTAATGGTCTACTTAGAGGTCACATGTAATCAGTGTTTTTAGAAGTATTTATAGTTAGTGTTCTTTACTTTTGGCTTTGTTTTGTACATGTCTGGTCAGAATCATTCCATTTCAGTGGCGCTGTGTTGGCCATACGTTTGTTTACAGTTGATCAGCTGCAGTGTAGAGGAACACGATGGAAGGACACAGTTCAGCTGCAGGTTTGTTGTCTTCCCTGGAAGAGCTGTCACTGGCTACTGGAGGGTAACTGAGAGATTCCCCAGCAATACCCCTCACCTCCTTACCTACCAGCCTTTTTACTCCTCTGTGTAGACCAATACTTAATTGATCACAGTCACGTCTATAACTTTTATAACTCTTTATTTTCTATTTGTTTTCTCGCTTAGTGTGTGCAGTTGTGATAACTCTTTAACAGGTGTGTTGTTATGAACTTCAGTAGTTTTTCCTGAGGTCAAGTTTACTGGATTAAGACTGTTGTCAACATGATCAAGCTAATGAATGCATATATGCTTCCCTCCTCAGCAATCAGGCCCTGAGGTCAGATGCACCATCTCTAGACAGTGAGCTTGTCTTCTCACCTCTAGGGAGGTGTGTTTGACCGTGACTGAGCCCCCACTTCTTGGAGATGTGGTAGGATGTGTTAAAAGTGCTTTTAGACACTTGGTGATAGGACAGACAAATAGTAAGTGAGTGAGAGACCTCATGCTTCCTGACTAAACCAAGCATTGTTACATGGTAATAATGTTCTGTAGATGTGGGCCCTTGTCTGCAGGTGATGCAGTAAATGCATCAAATATGATTCCATTCTAAATTTGTCCATAATCTGAGTGCAAATGATTCCCATTTAATTAAGTTAACGGGAACAACAGTATGCTTTACAATAATCCTAATGATGTATGGTATTTATATATTTTTTCATATATGAGAGAATTGATGATGGTAGCATTCAAGCAGTAAACTGTATAGTACTTCCACTGATAAACATCAGTGTAGTTCTTTGCAAAGACAAAGAAACTGTCTTCCCCCAAGATAGAGCTATATTTGCTTATAACAAGTACGTTTATTGACATTTGCCAAAGAAAAGGGAATGGAATATTCAAATGGAAATCCAATTTATTTTTTGTTTGTTTGTTTTAAAGAAAGCTAGCATAACAGTTGCACTGAATTTTCTAGGTGTGTAAATCTTCAGGTAACAATGTCAGCACAATGAATCCTGTGTATCTAATGGGATGTCCTTGGTATTTGAACCTAGAGTTGAAATGATGTGCAACTAAAGGGCACCACTCAATGCCTCTTTTAATATACAGTATTTGCACCTTATGACCCAAAACCAAAATGATCATGGTCTTTGAAGCAAATCTATCATTTGTACCCACTCTATGGAAATTATGCATTTTAACTATGATATATGTGAGAATCCAGTCAATAACAACTCTAGAAAACAGCCATAATATTGTCTATTTCCCCTTGTCTTCACTTTTTCTATCTAGAAAATGCTTCTATAAAGTTCCTATATTAGTTACTTGACGATTATAATACCCTTTTGTGCTAGTACTGTCTTCTTGAATGTAATCATTTTGTACCTGTATTTTTCTAATTCAGTCTTGATTGTACTATATGTATGCTACGATGGTATACTGTTCCTTAGGTGCATAGTTCGTTAACAACCAACGGTTCTTACAACAAGTTAGCTGCAGAGCTCAGTGGAAGTGTGTAGGGGTTTTACTGCACCATATGAGAATTCGTTGGACTGTTCGCTGAGAGATTCTTGTATTTTGAGTGGCGGGACAATAGCTAACCCTGCTATTTCTATTTCCTTTGCAGTGTAAGTGAAAGTCTGTTCAGGGCAGTTTATATAACAGGGACACTCCTGCAATTAGAAAAACGGAATGCTTGAGTTTATTTATTACTGTTCCTTTTTATAGGTTTAGTCAAATAAAAAAAACCAACTAAATATACAACTGAATATGCATCCATTTATACATGAACATGTATAAGATCATCTACCCTTTACTGGAATGTAGATCATGGCTTCCTTTTCCCTTTTTGCTGTGTGAAGAAGAGGTAACGCCGGATCTTTTACGTCTCTTTCCTCTGATAGTTTGTGTGCTTCATCTAATTTATGTTATCGGTTATCACCCTGACAGATGTGTTTCTTGATTGTTAGAGCCCAGTTGTTACATGCAGCCTTGCCTTACTGGAACCTCTGCTGAGTGAGGGATCCCTCTGTCACCCCACCCCACCCCACCCTCCCCTCCCCTCCCCACCCCACCCACAACTCCAATGTCATAACACTGTTTGCTGATGCAACTATTATTCCTTTTACACTTTCTGCTGACGCAACTGTTACTTCTTGAACACCTATTAAAATGACATCTATTACATCTCTGTGAAAAATATTTTGTTTATTCATTTATCACAACATCACCATTGAGAAGTGAAACACACCAGCAGTTCTACTGTTTACAAGTCAGCAACAGACTTGTATGTGATTGGTTCAGTCAGTGAGTTTGTCTGCTAGCAGGACCACAGAGAAACGACATGATATGATGAATGTCTACATCGATCTGTTCTACAGATGTACGTGATGTATCGACTCTAGAAGATAGAAAATAAGCTTCCGGGTTGCTCACATGACTGCGGTGTCACATGACATCCTCTTTGGGAAGCTAAGCTCATGAGCTAACACACTGTACGATGGCAGCGTTCCTGCAGTGGAGGAAATTTGTCTTCTTTGACAAAGACACGGTGAAGGATCCTTTGGAAAATGGAAAAAACTTTCTTCTGCCAAGCGGAATATCGACTTGTGACTCCGGGCGGGGTCACATTGTCCTCGGAGATATCCTTTAACAGCGAGTGTCTCAGCTAGCTTGACTGATACCATGCTAGGTTAGCCAAAAACCGTAAAGCGGTTGGAAAAATCACTTGCCTCTGTTGGCAGTACTAGAAAGTGTTGCGTTTACTTCGACAAAATACAGGCAGTGAACCACAAGCAGCCACAGCTGGCTCCGGTCCGACCCGCTCCTGGGTGTCAAACATAACTGGGATCAATACCAGTAATGTCCCAGAGGATCATCATCGTCCATTTAAGAATGAAAACTTTATGAAACGTAATGCCTGTTTACATGTCGTAATTGTATTGAAATCATAATCTCTCTTGTATATCTTCTTTTTGAACGTGTCAACGACTCTAGTGTGTGTTTGTTGTAAAATGTATTGCAAATCCCAGTTGAACATTTTAGCAGTAAGACGTGTGTTCTAGCTGTTATCTAATTCTGCCTGCATCATCATGTCACCTCCTCACAGAACTGCTCTCCAGTTTCTAACAGTTTAACTGCTCTCTGTAATGTGGTTCTGATGAACTGCTGCTTGCAGGAATCACCACTTCTGAACTACCACACATGTCATAAGTGTCCTCCAACTGTTTATAACTGTCCTTAGCCCCAATTATTTTACATATGGAGGGAAAGATCTGGCTTCTGACCCGCTCCCTGCAGTTGACATCTTTTCAGGCCTACAAGTTGCGGGTAACTCACCTCTACCAGCTGAAGCAGCACAGTATCCTTGTCACAGTCGGGCAGGACGAACACGGAATAAACCCTCTGGTCAGTAGCTGTCACCCAGAGGAGCCTGCAAAACACAACAAGTTTGTCAGTGACGAGATCGCCTGTCACTAAACTGAATCTACTTGTTTTGCAGGTAAAGGTCTGGAACCTGGACAAGAGAGACAGTGGGAATCCTCTGTGCACGAGGATCTTTCCTGCAATTCCTGGAAACAAACCAACTGAAGTGTCTTGCCTCGGTGTACACGAGAACCTCAACTTCATGGCCATCGGTAAGACACAAACACGTTTGCTGGCCTTTTCTTCGGCGATCACGGTTTGCCTGGAGCTTCCAGGTTATAATTGAGGTTGTTTTCCTTGGCAGGCTTCACAGATGGCAGTGTGGTTTTGACCAAAGGAGACATCACCAGAGATCGCCACAGTAAAACTCTGACTCTACACGAGGGAACCATCCCGGTCACTGGCCTTGCCTTCCGTCAGGTGGCAAAGGTCACACATCTGTTTGTTGCCACTCTGGAGAAAGTCCATGTAAGTGTAGAACAATGTTGGATACAGAAGATATCAACTTTCAACAGCCTCAACTTCAGCTTAATCAGCTCATCTAAGTTCATTCCACAGGTTTTAACGAAGCCTAACTTTGCATTCTGACCCAACGTGAACCGAATTGTGCCCGAAGGATGAATATCTCCAAAGTCAATGTAAAGTTGTGAAGTGGAGCTGGGCTACACAAACGAGCGAGTATACGATAGCCGCATCATTCCGACCTCAGGGTGATGGTATGCACCCATGTGCTTTAACTTCCATCTGTGGAAGGCAGCAACATGGTCATTTGGGTCATAGTTGATGTTGGAAGGAAATCCTGTAAAGAAGTGTTGTTTGTATCCACCTGCTCCCCTCGTTTCCTAAGAGGAGCCAACATTTGTGAATAACAATTTGTTCACGTTTGGTCTGAACACAACAACATGTGGGTATCTTTAGCTCTGCTCAGACAGCAACCTGATACAAGCCTTCATCTCTTTCTCCCCCCCCCCCTGCCCAGTGCTACACCCTGTCCATCAAAGACTACCCAAAGGTAGAGCTGGACACACACGGCTGTGCGCTGCGCTGTTCCTCCCTCGCAGATCCCTCCCAGGATTCCCAGTTCATCGTGGCTGGTGATGAATGTGTGTACTTATACCAGCCTGATGAACGAGGTCCCTGCTTCGCCTTCGATGGAGCCAAGCTGTTGGCCCACTGGCACCGTGGATATCTGTTCCTACTTATTAGGGATGCGAAGTCGCCCAACAAGTAAGGACAACACTGACTGGATTATATGAAGGTGCAATGAATCCATTTCATGTAGTTTGATCTCAATCTCATGATACATTATTATGCTGATGAGGATGTTTGATGGAAGATCAGGAATTCATTTGTGTCAACAATATATCAAACATCATATTTAACAATACAGTCTTAGATGTCCGTGGTTGTTAGGGTCCGGTGACGTGTTAAAGTATTATTAGGGAGTAGGAAGTATTGTTATTGTACTGTACTGGCCCCCGTCTGCCCAATGACAATGTCCTTTAACAAGGACAGACATGTGGTGACTGATGAGACCAGTCAGGAAGAAAACATTGACATTGTCTCCAAAAACCATTTCTAACAAATTACAATTTAAATTAGAATGTAAAAGTGTGTCAGGAGCAGGAGTCTTGATATGAGGGCTGTTAAAATACAGGAGTACTGTATGTGTACATGTATTCATTGGCAGTCTGCACCTTTTCAAGGTAGATTGACTTGTTTCCAAACAGAAACTCAATCAGGGTTCACAATGAGCATTAACTTTCTCCTCAGGACAGAGTTTGGTGGGGAGGACAGCTCTCCATCGGACAAACAGCTTCTGACCATCTATGACCTGGACAACAAGTTTGTCGCTTACAGTTCCTCCTTTGATGACGTCATCGACGTGGTGGCAGAGTGGGGCTCCTTCTACATCCTGACCAGAGATGGTAAAATGTTTGTTCTTCAGGAGAAGGACACGCAGACCAAGCTGGAGGTGAGTCCAGAGCGTACGAACCTTTACAGGTCCTGATTCTGAGACTTCAGACAAACACAGCAGATACACGCTGTGTTTGTACTGTCAAACTGGATGGAAAATAATGCAAAAGACCGTTCACAACTTTCTCTTCTAAATGTCCTTGGGGAACATCAGTATTATTGAGGGACGTGCAGCAGGGTGGTCATCCACTGTTTTGTCTTTCCAGATGCTGTTTAAGAAGAATCTGTTTGTGATGGCCATCAACCTGGCTAAGAGCCAGCACCTGGACAGCGACGGGCTGTCGGAGATCTTCAGGCAGTACGGGGACCACCTCTACCTGAAGGGAGACCATGATGGAGCCATTCAGCAGTATATTCGGTACCTGCTTCATCAGAACTAGCTTGAGGCTTCAGCGGTGTCCTCGGGAGTGTTAGACGTCCTATTGTTTCCCATATTTACATTTTTTCATGACACTTAAACAAGAACTTTATTATAGCAGTTCAATTTTCAAACGGTTGAATCACAATAGTATTTAATGAAAGAAACAAACTGAAAGAAAACATAGACTGAACACTGCATCTGGTGTTATCAAATATGTCTGACAAAAGATGTTTATTTTCAGTATAACACTTAAACTTGTGAAATGATTAATGTCTGAATGTTTCCCACAGCACCGTTGGGAAGCTCGAGCCGTCGTACGTCATCAGAAAGTTCCTGGATGCTCAGAGGATCCACAACCTGACGGCGTATCTTCAGGCGCTGCACAGGCAGTCGCTGGCCAACGCAGACCACACCACACTGCTGCTGAACTGCTACACCAAGCTGAAGGACAGCGCCAAGCTGGAGGAGTTCATCAAGGTGACTGGGGGGGTGGAGGTGTACAAAGTAAAGGGACGTCTACAGGACAGTGTAGTCTTCAGTTTGTTGAATCAATCCTGCTTTCTAAATGAACAGATCACAAGTAGAAGCCTTGTTACCACCTGTTCCTCCCATCTCCTGTATTTCCTACAGAGCAGTGAAAGTGAGGTTCACTTTGATGTTGAGATCGCCATTAAGGTTCTTCGGCAGGCCGGCTACCACAGCCACGCTGTTTTCTTGGCTGAGAAGCACATGCACCATGAGTGGTACCTGAAGATCAAGCTGGAAGACCTGAAGGTAAAAAAACATGCAAGCACCTGTCCAGGGAGCTGAATGTTACTACTCTACTCTACTCAGTGACCCTGGAAGAACCTTTGCTTTGGTATTCTCCTGCACTCTCTGACACTCTGAGGGGAGCCTTTATAACGGTGGTCTCCATCTTTTATCTCCTCCCACGACATGAGGAAGGCACCTTCTAGTAGATCAATGCAAATGTTACTTTTGTATGAACACACAACAAATGAAACATCCACATTAGCAGGCAGCATCCAACACAAACCAAGGTAACATACGTTCATCTGCCGCGTCAAATACTTTGTGTGACATATTAACATGGGGAGCTTCGGTCTGCGATCATGATAGGGAACATTACCAAGGAATCACACAGGCAGCACGTTGTCCTCCTCTGACAGCCCAGTTAACAAAGAGACTTCCAAGCTCAGGTGAGGATAATCAGAATCAGAATCAGAATCAGAATCAGAATCAGAAAAAAAACCTTTAATGTCTCACGACGGAGAAATTTACACATTACAGTAGCAAAAGGGGACAGTGCACACATCAAGAGCATTTATCAAACAAAATAAGTAATAAGAAACAAGTGAAGTAATAAGTAAACAAATGAATAAGTTAGTACGTTATGGAATTGCACATAGATTATTGCACATCATTTTGTGTATGTTAGTTAGTAAGTTATTGCATACAGTTATTGCAAGGGTGAGAATCCTGATCCGATAGCAGTGGAACCCTCCGGTGTAGAGCCGACCCACTCCACCTCCAGCACTCATTCGGTGCACACTGTTACTGATTTATCTTACTGTGTCCCTGCAAACCAGAACTACGACGAGGGGCTGCGCTACATCGGACGTCTGCCTTTTGAGCAAGCTGAGAGCAACATGAAGCGTTACGGCAAGACACTGATGCATCACATCCCTGAAGGAACCACACGGCTTCTCAAGGGCTTATGCACCAACTACCAACCCAGTGGAGACACTGCTGATAAAGACGGCCAGGAGAGGAGTCCGGTCAACAAGGTCCGTGCAGTGTGTCTGTCCGTGCAGTGGATATAGTACCATACATGCTCTCGTTCTTCTACAGACTGACCATTCTTTTTTGGTTCAGGCAAACTCTGAGGAATTCATCCCGATCTTTGCCAACAACCCTCGGGAGCTGAAAGCCTACCTGGAGCACATGATCGAGGTGGACCCCCGCTCTCCCCAGGGTGTTTATGACACATTACTGGAGCTCCGACTGCAAGACTGGGCACACGAACAGGACCTGGAGGTCAGAGCAACACACACATGTTAAACAGTGTAACAGTTTGCTTTGATACTGCGTACTTCCTAAGTCTTTATAGAAAAGGAGAACGCTTTGAAATGCAGTTTTACAGCCCGCAGAACACATCTGAATTTGAAACCTAGTTTATGTATTTATCCTTGTGTTTTCTAATGAATGTTTGGCAGAGAAAGCAGGTCCTGCAGGGGGAAGCTTTGTCCCTGCTGAGGAGTGACAACACTCTGTTCGATAAGGCGCTGGTCCTCTGCCAGATGCACAACTTCAAAGAAGGCGTCCTCTACCTGTATGAGAAGGGCAAACTGTAAGTGGGGGTGGGAATGTATGAAGCCATGATTTCTGAAGTTCAATATTCCTTTCATGTGATACTACGTGTGTCATTAACAACAGATTGTTACAGACCGTCGTGATCTGTGTGTGGTTTATAATTTACTTACCGATTTGATTACAGATGAACTAATAATCACATCAGTGCAAACTTATGCCTGGTGAACAAAGAGGACAGGTGTGTGTGTGTGTGTGTGTGTGTGTGTGTGTGTGTGT
>CAAKHC010019539.1:3313-15813 GCA_901007825.1 Macroramphosus scolopax | reverse complement strand
AGTCTACGTGTGTCACCATCAGGAATTGATGCTACGTCACAAAAAATGATTATTCAAATCAAGCATGAAGCATCCCGGTACCACATCCTGGTACCACATCTGGTACCACAGTGTTCCTGTGGTACCAGGATGTTTGTGACCCGACTGCTACAATCAGTTTAGGATGGAGAACCACAAACATCTTTCTGAAGAACACACATGTTTAAAGTTGGTTGATCTTCATTTCTATCATGATAAATATAAACAACAACATCAGACCAAACTGTGCGTGACTTTCTTTTATTAGCTTGCAGTTACTCAGAGTACATGTTGCTTCACATACTGACTGTACTGCAGTACTTGTACAGACAGTGAGTTGTTGATCATAGTGTGCTTTTGAAATGTAGAATACAGTCGGATTTGCCAAAGTTGCATTTCGTCTCTGATCCATTGATCAATGTATAAACAACGTAGCATGTTTCATACGGCCGTCTGGCAGTGAACACGCAGAGACGAAGATGGATTCAAGACACGAGGGATTCGGACATGTTGGCCTCTTGAAGACGGTTACAGGACTTCAAAGTAAAAGTCTAGCGTGACCCGGGGTTATTTCATAGTATATAATCATGTGGTAATACGTCCTGTGACATGGTAAACACTGACACTTTATGGGACCTTCTTCTGACAAAGGTCACGATTCATCACCGCATGACAATGTTCCAAACATCCGTGTGATGCCGGACCGGCTGACACATGAAGTAGCATTTACAGTTGCTAATTCTCTATGCTAGGCAGCAAGTGTTTGTTAATCTGTTGTTCTGACACAATATTTACACCAAGCAAAGACAGGATCATCTCTTTCTTATGTTATTTTTTCTAAGTAGAAAATTTGCATATTTACTAAGATGAATTTTCAGGACGAAGCAGCATTAACTGATGAAGAGGAGTCACAGATTGTGGTGTCTTGTTATAAAGCACTGGTGTTTCTTTAGTTGTTTCCCTGTGACCAGGTCCACTGAAGATCATGGACATGTTGGAGGGAGTTTCTTATGTGTTCCTTTGGACTGAGCACTGGGCTCCACTGGGTCTCCTCAGGACCACCAGGTACAGAAGACAGTCTACACATGATGAAGAACATGACAGCATCAGACGTTCAGTGAGGTGAGGCGGCTGTGACCACACGGCTCGGACGGGAAATCAACAATCCAGGAACACCTTCAGTTAGTGTTAGTTGGAGTTATTAGTTATCATGCTGGGGACGGTAGCCATGGAAACGGCTCGTTGAGCATTTCATTCATTCATTCAAACATTCAGAGAACCTCCAGTGATTCCATCGTTGACCTTCGTCTAATAAAATAACTTCAACCACTGACCCCCAACTTAAAGGCTCTGCAGGTGTTCTAGTGTTCAGCTGCTACAAGTCAACACAGCCGTCAGCTCCAGACAGCTCAACGGAAACCAGGATCAGATCTTTGAGGCTGAATGCAGGACGTGTATGACATCATCACCTTCAGGGTGGAAGGATTGATTATTTTCAATATAAGTCTGTGAGTGAATTTGTATGAATCATTTAGAGTATCTACGTACATAATAAAGATCCTTCCAAACATCTTGATTTGTCCACTGACCAGTTCAAGAAGGTGATGAGCTTTTTTCGTGACTTTGAAACATGTCTGACAACATCTGCAACATTTAGATCCTGAAACACTTCCAGCTGAAGAACAGCAGAACAGATGTTGGAGGAGTCAGTGGGAGGTTCAATCCAGCTGTTTGTTAGCTGCTCATGTCGCTGATGGTCACGAACCATCGACACATGCAAACGATGTTGTTGCTGACTGGTCTTGATGAAAGGGTTAATAACACGTGGCTTCACCCCGGTGGTAAATACTGAGCTGGATTCTTTGCAGCTTCTATTATAGTTTAGCGTTGGATTTGAAGCAGCTAGCATCACACCTACCGACAAGTACCTGACTGATCAACATGTTGAATCTAGTTTCTTTCAACAGAAACCGAAATGTTTCTGAACATTTTTCACAGTTGCTTCACTAATTGTATTAAACTTTAACTTTAACTGCTTCTCCTCTGCTGACAGTCGTCTGCAGACTCGGCTAACTTATACTGGTGTTCGTACTATTCAGGGAATATAAACATCGACACTATGACACGTCCACTTTGCAATCAATCCATGAATTTTAGGTGATTTGGCTCTAAGAATCCTCGTGGAGTTCACAGTGTTCAGAGTTCATGAGCCTTCGTTAGTCTACAACCAACAATCAGCATCGGTTCAACGTGTTGCTTCATGCAACCTGTTGAAACGTCTCTTTATGTCTGGAACAGTTTTAATATACAGATAAAACAAGCAGTGCATTATGGGACATCGACAGCAGCCACACAAGAAGATCATTCAAGAAAATCAAGACGTAAATAAATGAGACTGCAGTGTGAATAAAGAACCTGTCGGCTGTCCAGTTAACGTGGTATTTGTTCTGAATACAGACACACACCTCAGATACATTCAAACAGGGACGACAGCTTTTCATCAGAGCGCATCTTCGCAAGAAAAAAAACAAAAAGACTTTTCTTAATCTTGGCACATTCCAGTGGAGGAGGGAAGCACTTGGCTGACAATGTCCGACAGGAGAAGGTGATGATGTTTGAGAAGCTTCATGGAGCTGCTATTGCTGATGTTGGAGCTTGGATGGGCCCTCTGTCGTCATGGTGCTGGCACATGGAGGATGGTCGTTCCTCTTCACATCAATAGCAACATGGCACTTTCCTTGCTAGTCTGAGCCAGAGAGGCTAAAACTGGGAGGTCTCAGTGAAGGAGATGGCATCCGTCTTGTCGACGGTGAAGCCCCCGTTCACGTAGGATTTCTTCTCACACTCTTCGTCATCCAAAGTGGCTTCCAGGGCGAAGGGGTTAGTGACGTCCACGTCCGAGGACAGATCCATCCTCTCCAGTTCCCTCTTGGAGAGTTTCTGGACGATGCCGGCTCCATAAGCATCACCGAGCACGTTGATCATGGTACGGAACCGATCCCTGAAACAAACCACCGGATTAACTCCACAGCAAAGGAAGGACAACAATCTCCACAGAAGGCCGAGGGACAAGAACTCACAGCAGCCAATCCACAGCCACTATCAGAGTGACATCATCTGCAGGTAGTCCTACAGCTGTCAGGACTATCACCATGGTGACGAGCCCGGCATTAGGGACCCCTGCAGCTCCAATACTGGCAACTGTTGCTGTTATACTACAAGAAACACAATGTAAAGAGATGTTACAAACACCGGAATAACCTGCAGGACGGGATCAGAGCACCGAACCGGGGCGACAACCAGAACAACGACTCCTCTGCAGTGGGACCTGATGGTAAACAAACATTAATACGTCAACACGTCTCAGTTAAATATAAGAACTGTTTCAACATTTCTTCTGTTGTCAGCTCAAAATTTACACAATTCAATTCAACAATGTCCTGATTCATTTACATAATCAGCGCTTGTGCACGTCGTCACATCGTTGGAATACGTGAAGAAACGTCAGCGGTCGGCTGCATCGTCCATGAGGTGGACGTCAGACACACCAGAGGAGCTGAACCAAGACATTCACTGTCAGAGGTTACAAATGAACTTTGAAACCAGTCACTGGTGTCCTGGTAAACATGCTTTAGATGTTGGTTGTAACTTTACATCATTAATGTTTTACTTTTTAAAGGCTTCCGATGAAGATAAGGATTTTATAGCTTTCTTAGACGAGGTGTGTTTCCACCAGCTCGTCCTGGGTCGGATCGTAATGGGCGGTTAATGAACACACCTGATGGTAACAATCTGTCCCACGTCCAGGTCGTAGTCATTCAGCTGGGCGATGAAGATGGCGGCCACGGCCTCATAAAGAGCTGTACCGTCCATGTTGATGGTGGCGCCCACAGGGAGCACGAAGCGGGTGATCCGCTTGTCGATGCGATTGTTCTCTTCAGCACATCGGAAGGTGACTGGCAAGGTGGCGGAGCTGGAAACCAGAGATGAAACCAGTGGTCAAGAATATTCATACGTGTTCCTGTTATCCTGAACAGAGATCACCTGCACACATGTTGACAGCTGGATGAAACACAATAATACATGCATATAATGAAGGTAGGTGTGTATATGTGTGTATATATGGACGTATATAGAAGCTCCAGAAGGTTCTGACCTGGAGGAGATCATCAGAGCTGTCACCAGGGCCTGAGCCATCCCCAGGGTGAAGGTGTAGGGGTTCTTCCTCACGATGACGAAGAAGATCAGTGGCAGACAGATGGTGGCGTGGATGAACAGACTGAGGAACACAGCAGAGCTCAGCAGTACTTCACTACATGCAGTACTTTCAGAGGAATGTGTATTCTTCATGTCTCTGTAGTCATCAGAGAACTAAAAAGTTTAATATCAGCAAAATGTTTCACACATTGTCCTGATAGTATTATAATCAATAATGTTTTTAATATGCAATAATTCACACAGCATGAAGTAGAAGAATGTTAACAGACTCTGTTCACGTGGAATAACAAAATATTACAACACAATAACTAATGAGACATTCTGGAGCCTAATATTATCATATGATCACGTCAACAGTAACTACAGTAACTACAGTAACTACAGTAACTACAGTAACCACAGTAACTACAGTAACCACAGTAACCACAGTAACTACAGTAACTACAGTAACTACAGTAACCACAGTAACCACAGTAACTACAGTAACTACAGTAACTACAGTAACTACAGTAACCACAGTAACCACAGTAACTACAGTAACTACAGTAACTACAGTAACTACAGTAACCACAGTAACTACAGTAACTACAGTAACTACAGTAACTACAGTAACTACAGTAACTACAGTAACTACAGTAACCACAGTAACCACAGTAACTACAGTAACTACAGTAACTACAGTAACTACAGTAACCACAGTAACCACAGTAACCACAGTAACTACAGTAACTACAGTAACCACAGTAACCACAGTAACTACAGTAACTACATCAGCTAGATACAGATGGAGGATTAATTACATGAACTACTAATGAATCTGCTGCTTCACTGGGCGTCAACATGGGTCAACGACTGATGAGCCTCCAGTCTCACTCCGTCATCAGCAGCCTGTCATCAGCCTGTCATCAGCCTGTCATCAGCCTGTCATCATCAGCCTGTCATCAACAGCCTGTCATCAGCCTGTCATCAGCCTGTCATCAGCCTGTCATCATCAGCCTGTCATCAGCCTGTCATCAGCCTGTCATCAGCCTGTCATCAGCCTGTCATCAGCCTGTCAGCAGCCTGTCATCAGCCTGTCATCATCAGCCTGTCATCAGCCTGTCATCAGCAGCCTGTCAGCAGCCTGTCAGCAGCAGCCTGTCATCAGCAGCCTGTCATCAGCCTGTCATCATCAGCCTGTCATCAGCCTGTCATCAGCAGCCTGTCATCAGCAGCCTGTCATCAGCCTGTCATCAGCAGCCTGTCATCAGCAGCCTGTCATCAGCCTGTCATCAGCAGCCTGTCATCATCAGCCTGTCATCAGCCTGTCATCAGCAGCCTGTCATCAGCAGCCTGTCATCAGCAGCCTGTCATCATCAGCCTGTCATCAGCCTGTCATCAGCCCGTCATAAGCAGCCTGTCATCAGCCTGTCATCAGCCTGTCATCAGCCTGTCATCAGCCTGTCATCAGCAGCCTGTCATCAGCCTGTCATCAGGCCTGTCATCAGCAGCCTGTCATCAGCCTGTCATCAGCCTGTCATCAGCCTGTCATCAGCCTGTCATCAGCAGCCTGTCATCAGCCTGTCATCAGCCTGTCATCAGCCTGTCATCAGCCTGTCATCAGCCTGTCATCAGCCTGTCATCATCAGCCTGTCATCAGTCTGTCATCATCAGCCTGTCATCAGCCTGTCATCATCAGCCTGTCATCAGCCTGTCATCATCAGCCTGTCATCAGCCTGTCAGCAGCCTGTCATCATCAGCCTGTCATCAGCCTGTCATCAGCCTGTCATCATCAGCCTGTCATCAGCCCTGTCATCAGCCTGTCATCATCAGCCCGTCATCAGCCTGTCATCATCAGCCTGTCATCAGCCTGTCATCAGCCTGTCATCATCAGCCTGTCATCAGCCTGTCATCATCAGCCTGTCATCATCAGCCTGTCATCATCAGCCTTTCATCATCAGCCTTTCATCATCAGCCTGTCATCATCAGCCTGTCATCAGCCTGTCAGCAGCCTGTCATCATCAGCCTGTCATCAGCCTGTCATCAGCCTGTCATCATCAGCCCGTCATCAGCCTGTCATCATCAGCCTGTCATCAGCCCGTCATCAGCCTGTCATCAGCCCGTCATCAGCCTGTCATCATCAGCCCGTCATCAGCCTGTCATCATCAGCCTGTCATCATCAGCCTGTCATCAGCCTGTCATCAGCCTGTCATCAGATCACTTCATGGAACATGTGACTGTTCACCATCAAACGCTGGCTGTAGATGTTACCATGACCTGTTCACCGTCTGGTCCCTGCCCGGGGTCGGAGGCTGCAGCCACACTGGATGTTACTTCACTCTGACATTAAACAGTTTTTGTTGATCGTGCTAAAATGCTTAATTACGTCCACTGTGACCGGAAGTTGTAAAGAAATCATGAAATGTTTTTATTGGCTGTCCAACCGTTCCGAGTTTGTATGAGCCCTCGTAAAAGCACCTGATATCATCGGCTGTGGTCCTCTGACGGAGGATTTACTGGACAGTCTTTAACGGCGTCGGTTAGATTTAGAGGAGAGAGGAAGCTTTCATTACTGCATCTGCAGGCTGAGCACTTTTAAATGTCCTTGCCCCTTATCAGTGCCCACACAGGGCCCAGCCGTTACTGTGGCACTGGGGGGGTCCACCCACCATAAATCCCAGTGTGGAACAGGCGGATGCAGAGTAATTGGACGTCTTACCCACTCAGCACCGTCACCATGTAGAGACCCATCTTCTTGAAGATCTCCCAGTCTTCCACCTCAATGATCTTAGCAGCGATCAGGAACAGGATCCCGATCGGCATGTAGCTGGAAAACACAAGTTATCTGAACCTGGAAGTATAGCAGATGTTTGTTTGCAGGGTGTATTTGATCAGATAATTAGAGGCCGTCCGGGTGGACTGATGGGTGTGAAATGTTGGACTGGATTGGATCATCTGGACCTTTGTCAAAGTTGCAAGATCGTTATAGCAACAATATTATTGATCTGTGTGTGTGTGAGGTTTCATTCAGCTGGTTTGATTGTTTCTTCAAATGGTTCCAATGACAAACTGCTGAGTGTCCATGAAAACAATGTTCGTTTAACCAGCAGCTGATCACCTGGTAACACCATGACCCCTGTAACATGTGAGGATGTTTGAAGGTTCATGTCTGGATGACCGCTAATACTAACAGCTTACCACATTATTATCTGGACCAATTTCATGGTAGCTTCATTCAGGGCATCAAAGAACTCCAGGAGGATTCGTCCCTTTTCACCCATCTGACCAATCACAAGTCCAAAGGCGACACAGAACACGATAAGACCCAACACGTTGATTCCATCCGAGTACGACCCGACGATCGTGTACTCCTTTGTGATATTCTGCCGACAGGGGAAACAAGAGGACGATTCATTCGGTTAGCTCCGACCAGGCCAGGAAGCTGCTCTCACAACCACATTAGCTGACTCTAAAGAGCCATTGATGAGCTGTGAATGTGACTATGGGACCTCGGCCACTGACCCACGGCTACCTACGACCCATCACTGGGTCCTCTGATGCAGTCGGGTCAGTCGAGCCTTGCCAGGTGGAGGAAGATGAAACTTACTTTCATTTGGCTGGTTAAACAAAGACACACTGTCTTCATGTTAAGATGAAAAGTCCTAACAAACCCCCCCCCCCCCCCCCCCCCCCCCCCCCCCCCCAACGCTCGGACGATGACATTGATAGTGTTCAGGTACCGACTCCTCTGAACCAATAACAGTCACACCCACCTCGATGGCGGCCATGATGGTCGTTGTCAGAGGGGGAATTGTGGTGGTTTCAACCGGAACCTTTGGAGGCTGCAGCTCTTTGCGCTTCGTCTTGTACTGCAGTGACATTGATGACATGTAAGAACATCAGTGATGCTGTCACATGATGACGTTCTGTATATTATATATACTGTATATATACAGACCCTGGTGTCCTCTTACCTGTTGGAAACAAGCCTGTGCCAGGTTCTCTGGAAACATGTTTCTGTTCATGGAAACGAGGCCGTTAGACACCGAAGAAAACAGTGAAATCAGTTCATTGCAGGTATGTTTCCTCTCCAAGACTTTGTCAATAGAAAGTTGTTACATGTTCAGTGCATCATGCACATTATTACAACAAACAGTCACATGAATTCAGACAGCTGTTTGGTGGTTGGTGGATCTGCACCAGGACCTCAGAGCTCTGGTGTCAGAACGTCTGTCAGCACCTGAACCTGCAGAACCTGCACGATCACCAACACTCCTACAAACCGACAGAGATCCAGTTTGTGCTTTGGAAGGTCCGGAAGAGGCCGTGCAGAACCAAATATACACACTGTTCACTAACTACTGTAGCTGGCTGGAGGCCCGAAGGCGAGATGGAGGTGTCAAACATATGATGACTGACAACCATCCTACAGCGTCAGGTGAAGACAGGTTGCGTCACCTGAGGAGGTCCAGGAGCGTGTCAACTGTTGTGACGTTGGGTGTGGTCCCAGTTCTGTCGATGTGGTCGGTCGTCTGAGAGACTCCTGGTTTGATCGTCATCACCAGAATGATGCCTGCAGACGGAGAGACAATGTAACGTATCATCGACCACCACAGCACTGGTTTACCGAACTGTTAATAAGTAACAAATGGCAGAATGTAGAAGAACTGCTGAACCTCTGATTCTTCCATGTCAGTGTGGGACTGAGTAAACAGGAAGCAAACGGTCGGGTGGGGCTGCCATGTTCAGTCAGTTTCAGTCACCACAACGTAACACACACTGCAGGACACCAGTGCTCCGTGAAACAGTCAGTAGTTAATTAATGACAATATTAAAAACTTCAGGTATTCTTACACAAAAACATTAAAGCACATCACACCAACATGCTGCTGGATGACTGATGCTGAGGTCAACTACAAGATATACAAAGAAACATGAGGTCAGGGGAACTGGGTATCAGAAGGCATTCTGGGAAGTGTAGGAATCACTATCGTCCCTCCTCCACTGACTGACTCTGCTCAGGGTGATGTATTAATCCCCTTCAGGCATCAGATTGGAGGATTCTGATTGGTTAATGTGTGTTGCCACGTGCACATCGTGTGTCAGTGATTGGCTGCACTGACTGGACAATGTTTCTACAGAGAGAGGGGACGAACAGGAAGCTAACAGAATGATTTATAGTTCATATATCACACGTTATTTTGCATTTTAAACACATACATACTTAAAATAAGTGATTATTTAAATTATTTTTATTTTAAAAAGAAAAATCAAAGAACAAGTTTTGGATTTATGTCCTGATACTCTGGAAGTGTTTGTGAACAGATCACAGATCATCCATCAGCTGCTTTGACACAAGTTATCAGACAGTGTAACCGTGGTGACGATTCTACTGACACCAGAACGGTATTATTGTTAACGATGGTTGTGATGAATTCAACAAGATACAACATGTTTATTATCTGAAGATGTGTGTGCATGTGGACAGACCTCGGCTAGCTGGACAGCTAGCTACTGAATGAGGAGGGAAACATGGCTCACCGAGGATAACTGCGATGATGGTTGTTGAGAAGTAGTACACAACAGCTCGTATACCTATCCTCCCTGATACCTCGGAGTCCAGGGCTGCAACACCTGCGGACAACAAGCACACTGAATCAGAAGGTTCACCCATACGTGGTCAGTACATGCAGGGAACATACAGGGAACATACAGGGAACATACAGGGAACATACAGGGAACAGAACGTCAGTACATACAGGGAACAGAACGTCAGTACATACAGGGAACAGAACGTCAGTACATACAGGGAACAGAACGTCAGTACATACAGGGAACAGAACGTCAGTACATACAGGGAACAGAACGTCAGTACATACAGGGAACAGAACGTCAGTACATACAGGGAACAGAACGTCAGTACATACAGGGAACAGAACGTCAGTACATACAGGGAACAGAACGTCAGTACATACAGGGAACAGAACGTCAGTACATACAGGGAACAGAACGTCCTGCACTGGCTCTGAACTCTCGGAGAGGAAGAAAATGTTTCTTGTTGTCTGATAAGAATTGAATTCTTCGGGATAACACTGATACTCATGTCTCCAGATCACAGCTAATGAAGACCTGATGAAGACCTGATGAAGACCTGATGAAGACCTGATGAAGACCTGATGAAGACCTGATGAAGACCTGATGAAGACCTGATGAAGACCTAATGAAGACCTGATGAAGACCTGATGAAGACCTGATGAAGACCTGATGAAGACCTGATGAAGACCTGATGAAGACCTGATGAAGACCTGATGAAGACCTGATGAAGACCTAATGAAGACCTGATGAAGACCTGATGAAGACCTGATGAAGACCTGATGAAGACCTGATGAATACGACCAGTTTACCTGACGTTCTGGGGTCATGTTGTACTGCAGTACTGATACTGCCTTGTGGTATATGTATCATTGAGGGTTCATTACATCATCACATACCTGTTATCATGCTGGAAATGATGAGTGGAAGAATGACCAGCTTCAGCATTCGCATCAGGATTTCTCCTGGGAAGCCAAAGTAGATCTTGTCGAGATGGGAGAGGGACGTATACTCTCTCACCACGACCCCCAAACTGATCCCTGCAACATCAAACGATGGAGACTGTTTAGTTCCATGTAATGTTTCTGTGAATGTGGAGGAAGGATCAACAACACGAAGCCTTTAACATGCTGTAATAATGAATCTACCATCGCCAGCATTAAATGCTGGACAAAGAGAAACACACAACACAGCACATTTCTAACATTTAAAATGTAATATATCACTGAACTAAACGCAGAATAGACTCAGCAAAGGTATTTCACAGGTCGGTGATGTTTTATCTGTTTAGAATTCATGAGGCAAACAGAAACGGGTTTATTTCCGGTAATAAACCCCACATGTGTTCCACTCTGTGATTTTGACTGTTATCGTACATAACAGACCAACATTAAAGGTGCTTTGATGACACAGCAAATCCTGATCGACTGACATGGATCTTATAGATCTGCAGAGGGAGACGATCGGTTTCAGTCACATACGAAGGTAAATGGACTGTTTGAGATGACTGACTCTTATTTAGTTATTCTAACGCTGTGATCAGCATGAAACTCTTAAATCATCAATACAAAGACCGTGTGAGCCCACATCGACTCTTTGGGGGAGAGGTTATCAGTGACAACATGTAAGATGATGTGATGTGTCCTACGAGGAGAGGAAACACAGGCGATGCTTTGTCACTGCCCCCCATGTCCGATACAGACACACAAGGTGTCAGACACAGCAGGGTGTCCATTAACTCCCATTTATAGCCTCTCATTCCATTAGGAGATAAAAAAACACTGTGTTTGTTAACCCTAACATGAACCAAAGCCATGTGTTTGTTGTGTCTGAGCCTCACTGGACCTCCAACTGGGCTTCCATAGATTATAAAATCCAACCATTTAATATGGTTTTTGATTTATGGTCACAATCAGAGTCGACTCGTTCAAAAAGAAACACTTTCACCATGACAGTCTCAACACGTGAACAAACAACAAGCTCATAGTTGGACAGGAACTGAGCCCCTTGTTGGTTGGACCAGCTCCACCACCCAAACCTATTGAGGACAATACGTCTGAGATTGAGGCAAATGGGTAACAACAGAACTAATTATCTGTCTGAAGCATCTCACACAGACACCGAGGACGCCTTGTGCACCAGTATGAGACAAGAGGGGACTGACGAAGCGTCGCTACTTGACGAGCAGAGGCCGTCGGTATTTGACATCGAGGGATGAAAAATGTTGGTCACACTGTTGAGGAAACTGCAGCTTAAGAGAAGTTCCTCTCCCTTTCACAACAGCAGTGTGTGAGCACTGCTACATGGAAGTTTGAACCACGTATGGGTTCTTTCAGTCTGCATCCAGTGTCTCTTGTAACTTGCGTGCTCATGCAAACGTCCCAATTATGGTCTTTTTTTGTTGAGACCTGCCCGAAGAAAATATAATGTTGTAGCATAGAGCATTTGACATTGTGTTCAACCAGCCAAAGGACCAACTGCTCACTGGCTGTCAGCTTGTCAGTGATGGATCCACCAAACCGTCTGTACATGTTCAACTCAGCAGTCTCAATGTCCAGTTCACGTCTGATTGACTTAATTTTCGGTTGTGTCTCAACAGGAAAACTAAAAAATGAACATGTTCAATCTGTACACACACACACACACACACACACACACAGCCAGAGATGACTCATACAGGGGATTGTATGATG
>CAAKHC010019538.1:4451-15267 GCA_901007825.1 Macroramphosus scolopax | reverse complement strand
AAACCGGAGTGCCCGGAGGAAACCCACGCGGCCACGGGGAGAACATGCAAACTCCCACAGGTCATACTGGGAAACGAACCCAGCACCTTCCGAGACCGGGAATCGAACCCAGTACCTTCTTACTGTGAGGCAGTGATCTTAACAGTGATCTTAACCACCAGTGATCTTAACCACTTTGCCACCGTGCCGCCCATTAAAAAAGCAACTGCGAAATACAGTCGCATACAGAGAACTCGGCTCTCTTCCCTGGAAAATGATGTCGTGTTGATGCTTGTTAAAGTCATAACAGGGTTACAGCGACCCGGTAAAGTGGTGGTAAAAAGAACTGCAGGTCACTGCGACATTTTAATTCTCATTGTCCCCAGGAAATAGAACATCACGGATATTCCTGTGGGCCTGTAATCTACCACATATAACAAATATTCAAATGCATCATCTCAGATTTATAAATATTTTAAATATTTACTTTTCAAAGACTTTAACCGAGCGATGCGGAGACCTGCAACAAAATGCTTCGACCAAAAGAACCAAAGGAACCCCAGCAGCAGTCGTGGAGGAGCAGCCGGTAGGCAAAGTACTCGTAATGCATCTCTCCTGAAAGAGAACAAATTGGGATCGGGTCGAAGAAGGAGAATCTAAACTCTGAGACGAACCAAAGCGTTGGGTGAACAGTGTGAATGTTTTAACAAGTGCTAACAAGTCGGTGGGAGACACCCTGCTGGCCTCTGGGCTATTTCCATCTGCAGCGCAGCTGCCTGAGACCCAGTCGATGCGTTACGGTGAAGCCTGTCACGAGTTCTCGGCGTCGGCCCGTGTGTCTCGCTGAGGGGCCTTTGGTGCCGGTGCCATGACGGAGCCTCGATGCGGAGGGGGCCTCGCTGGATTCCCTCCCTGTTCTGAAGGCCTGACAGTCCTATTAGGACTGAATGAGGAGGAATTTGCCTTACCTTGGCAAAAGATCTCTCATAGCCCCTGACAGCTATGGCAGCTTGTCATGGCAGCTTGCTGATGAGAACTCCCAAACCCCCCCCCTGCTCCCTCCGCCACCACCACCACCACCGCCGCCATCACCAGCCCTCTGCTCCCCCTCTTCCCTCGCAGCCCGATTGTTGGACTTTAAGAACAACACAAAAAACACAAGCGGCTCGTTGTGAGACAAGCGTCAGAGAAGTTCAAAAGACTGTTTTGAAATTTATCTCCAATCTCTGGCTCCGACCCCGCCTGGCGGAAAAAACGACAGCGCTGGAATCTAATGTTGTCTGGCTGACAAGCAATTGTAAAACTGATCAATGCAAACTCGTCACCTGCAGCCGACGGCGGAGGAGAGACGGGGCGGCGGGTAGCTCCATCAACACCCGGTGAACCCTGCAGACACGGTGGTTGTTTACGGGTGTAAAAGATTTACAAGCTTTGCATAATTAGTGTGTGACCCATCAGCATGTATGAGATTAATGGGAGAATCAGAAGATGGAGTCACAGTAACAAAGGTTCATTCACCTTGTTTGCTTGTTTACGTGAAGCAGGGAGACGCTTTTCTCTCCTGATACGGCGACTAAAAATGTCTTCACGTCTTTGAACGTCTGTACTCTAACATTACTTCATACGTGGGATCCTCACAGGGAACATTTAACCTGACGGTGCTGCACGATGTCTGATTGAGTCCACGGAGGAATCACGAGGGGTCGTAGACGTCCGAGATCACGTCTGCAAAACGTGAGCACAGCGAAGAGTGGACGAACAACTAGGATGTCAATGAACGCACAGTATGGAAATGTTGTGGCCGTCCGCCGGTGGTGCGGAAGTGTCACCCGCCCCCGCCCTTGCAACCCCCCCGACCCCCCCTCAGCCTGTCGAGCGAGACCAGTGGAGACAGAAATCAGTCAGATGAAACTGATGCGGACATCAGGTGGAGGATCCACTTACAGCTCGTCTCGCCTGAGCTCCCTTTGACTGCTGGTGCACTCCGATACGCCGCCATGCCTCTGCAAGACAGTTCTATTTCTGCAGCCTCCTGAAGGTGTTCAGCAGTAACTAAACACTCCCAAACGACCTTATCAATTGTTTTATTATTTCAGCTGTGGAGGCGGTTCTGGTGGCGGAAAACACATTTCCAGCTCAGGAGGCTTTCTGAGAACCTACACCCCCCGGGGGGGCGGCGGTGTCGGCGGCGGCGGGGGGGGGGAGTCGGTTTCTGGTTGCTCGTGATTATGCGAAAACATCCAGACACATCCGCCTCAAAGATAAGCTTTGATCATGCTGCTGAGGTTACCCGGATTCTAAGGTCATTCTTTTATCCGCCGTCCTTTTATCATTCACCACATGTAAGTAGCATCTATGAATAATTCTCGCCGGGATGAAAGAACCTACAGAAAATGTTTACACGGATTTATTTATGTCGGGGTCACACACAAGTGCTACTTGGTTTCTTGACACCGGATTGGGACCTTCCTTGGCTTGTATTCATAAGCAATCAGGGCCGGTTGAACGGACGAGACCGGCGACAGCCGACATGCGTCACCTCGTCGTCGAGGAATCGCTCACGGAGGACGATGATGATGTTGACACGACGCAACACATCATTATGTATAGTTTGTTTTTGAAGGGCGATGTTACAGAAGTTGTTCAGCGGCGGTTCACTAATGAAAATAATGGATTATATGCACACGGCATATAGAACGGCATTAAAGTAGAGCGGATATCTGAGGGCGCCAACAAGGAAGCTGATTTAAAACACAAACTTTAAAGCAGCAATCAGAAGAACTGACAGCTGCAGATTCTCCCCCACAGATGCGGGTTGACTCTCTCGTTTGAGGGCTCATCGCCGGCCGGCTGCGGTCGTGGAACGTCAGCGGCGGCGAGCTTTGAGGAGGGTCGTCGCACTTTGGCCCCACTCAAGAGAAGCTCCGTCTTTCCGGCTTTAATCGGCCTGTTTAAACAAGTAATGGAAATGCATGTCTGCAACACCGGGGCAGAAACACACCTCCCTCTCTGTTAACGTCACGCAGGGTCCAGTGGTTGACCTGAAACGAAGGGAGCACGGCCCCGCCCGATCGTCATGGTAATTGGCTGCCCTCTTCGAAAGCGGTAAACACAGCTGCACAGATCTCATCAGCAGGCAGTGTGCACGCATTCGGATGATGAAGATTGCGAGCCACCTCTTCGCAGCGGAAGTCTTAAAGACGTAAGACGCATTATCACACCTGGAGATTTCACCTGCGGAACGCTCGATTGCCGCCAGGTAAAAAAAAAAAAAAGAAAGGACATCTGCGTCCCGTCTCGTCGTGACAGATTACGGGGGGATGAATTAACGAGACGTCCATGTCCGTCCCTTTCATCCGCAGTAATTGATGCCTTAAAAAACGGAAAGTTTAGGGGGAAGCCCACCGCGGCTAAAAACTGGCAATCAAGTATTAATGAAGCCTCCTGGTCTGATTCAGCCGGTGTTTTATTAATGATGACAGCGGTGGAGTCAAAGAGAGTGAAGGACACTGTCCGCGGACACACACACACACACACACACACACACACACACACACACACACACACACACACACTTTGACAGCCTTCGAGGCTGAATTACTGATATTTTACGAATTCAAATGGTCTTTTAATTCGGCGTAGGACAGTCCAATTAGTGAAGGTGTTTCTCTGCTTTAACGATTCGCCGCAGCGGGATCCGTCTCCCCGACCCCGTCGACAGACATGGAAACATCATTTGGCAAAGATAACGGTGAATGTGATGATAGTAAACATTTACTGCCGCCAAGGTTGGAGAGGTGATTAGTCACCGCGGCTTTTAGCCACATTATTGGAGGGGGGGGGGGGGGGGGGTTATTAAAATTCTACATTTGGATAAATGCACAGTAAGACACACATATCTGTTAACTGCTAATTCCAGAAGTCAATGAGGGGAGATATTGAGGTTTATCTTTTTTTTTTCTTTCTCATTTAACAAGACGCAGCACAAATCAATCGCATCGTATTTCCTGCAAAAGCAATCAAGAGATTTTTTGGGGACTTTCTTCCAGGTTCTTGTCGTTACTAAACATCGTGTAATAACTCATACGTGATTAACCGGCGCGACGGTTCGGATTCGGATTCGGACACCGTGGCAGACGCTTATCAGCTCGTGCTTGTGCGTCGACGGCACAATATGTGGGACGCTGGTGTCCAGATGCAAAGCCGGCAGACAGATGTTGCACGACGGCGTGAAGCCGGGCGGAGAACAAACGGAAACCAGCATGTGTTTGCATATGGCAGGTTCACCTCTCCCGTACGGGATCGCTAGTCTCCGCCTCCGTGGAGCCGAGGAGCTGCTGTAACTCCAAACCAAAACAGACCCAGTCACTTCCTTCGTTGTCTTGGCAAATTCAGGTTGGAGACGCTGAGTCTGAAGCTGCCGCCCCCTGTAGGAGCCGGCTGGTTACCGCGCATGAAGGTTTGACTCCTCACTCGGACACAGGTCACCTTCAGGATCCGGGAAATAAAACCAGACCAGCAGGGGTCAAGAGGGGAGATGACCAGCCGAGTGCTGCTGCTGCAAACATCAGTTGGAAGGACATTTAGTATGTTTTCCCCACGCAACCAGACTCCAGTGAAAAAGGCAGCGTTTCCACCTCGGAGGAGCTGCTGCCGCTTTTTATTTTTTTCCCGTTAATTATATGACTTTGTTGTTTTAGCATCCAAACTAATCCCGGTGTTTCACAAATTACTGTTTGTTTTTGTTTTTTGGCAGGCAGGATTTGGAAGGATTTGGGGTGTTGGAAGTGTGTGTGTGTGTGTGTGTGTGTGTGGGGGGGGGGGGGGGGGGGGGGGGGGGGGGGGGGGGGGTGTTGGCATCAGATGCTCCAGCTGATTGCATCCCGGTACATGACGGCACGGCCTGCACGGCTCCGCCAGCGGATCCGTACAACAAACAATTAAGCACAATAAAGAATCCCGGAAGAATCTTTGTTTGTCTTTACTTGACACATTTGTCTTTTATACACAGACTACACAGACAACATGGAGTCAGTTCGGGGATCCTTTTATCGCACAAACTAGAAGGGGTGAATGGCTTGAAGGGCGACCGGCTGGCTTTGATCGGCGAATCCAGAGTGAGCTTGACGACAAGGAGACGGCCAGACGGCCGGGCGGGCGGACGGCGGCGTCGACTGACGTCGTCTTTTCTCTGTGGCGGGGAGGACAGAAGTAAGTAAAAGCTGAACATTCATACCAGGTGGCTGCGAATCATCAGCACACAGGCAGGTTGACGATCTGCATGTGATCCTGCAGGTGTGTCGAGGCTGCAGAGGCCCGAAACCTCACACCTGCAGGAGCACACAAATAGACTGAAGAGACGTTCATTTCTTACTTTCTTTCATTAATTAAAAGGCCTTCGCGTGGAAGCGTCCCCCTCCTGTGATTTATATTTGTATTGGAGCGGGCATGCTCTGCTTCAGCTAACCCTAATAGTATTTGCCCTCCCTATTCGTCCTGGCCGTCTGCCAGCACACAGTTGACTTTCATTCATCAAAGGGCCGGCTGCAGCGGCTGCACAAACCCGGCAATAAGTCCTGATTGTGGCCCAAATATTGTAACACCAGTCACCCTTCCAACATTCCATCGGGGCAACGTTTCCTTCGTTTCACTGTTGGGAAGAATCCCTGTGTTGCAAAGAAAATAACCAAGAAAAGCAAATGTGTTTACTAAAAATGAGGTTTTAATTTTCAATGCAGAATGTATTGACGTTCCTTCCGCGCTCGCTAATGATGAGGGATAAAAACTTTATTAGTGTCAAGTGTTGGGTCCTCAGAGGGATAAAAAAAGAGGCTATTTGTCTTCCAGTTTGATCCCCGAATCAATGTTTTAATTTGTGCGTCGATAAAAGCGAACGAGCTCGATGCAAAAAAAAAAAAAAAAAACACCAAACCTGCAGGGGTCAGATTAAAAATGCAAAAAGCAAAGCGAGGCACCTCCGAGTTTCCCTGGACTGGATGTTGTCCAAATGTAATACTGTTCGCTTTGCAGCAATTATAAGAATCCCTGGACGGGCGGCGACTGCGAGAGAATGAACTCGGGATCAATCTCGGCACTTATCAGGATATAAGTGAGTCGGCCGCGGTTCAAGGAGACTCGGTGAGACTGTCTGGCAGTGGAAGCGACGCAGCTCCGTGCTGGGTGAGTCCGTCTATTTAATTACCTTTTTTTTTTTCTTCCTTTTTCTGACGAGCACCTTTAAATGTAAATTTCTGAACTTACAGGACTTCATCAAATGATTTCTCGCTCGCTTCCTTCCCCTGCAGGGTCTCTTTGTCGCCGCGTTCAGGTACGACGATACAATCTGTCCGATGCCCGACGATGAATATCTTCTATTTATTTCCACTCCTGCAGCTCGTTTCCAGCGCCGCGATCAGCCTCGCACGTATCCGCGGCCCGACGTCCTGCTGCGATTAGCCGCGCCAGTCAATAAACATTTCAGATTTAATTCAAAAAGATGCATGCACTGATTGGCATGGGGCCATTACCGCGCTCTTCAGCGTAATGGGATCAAATTCACTTGTCATTTTTAATCACAACAATACCTATTATGGGGCCTGAGAGCGACGAGATTCTCTTAACACACCTCTCCATCTAAATCAATGAAAGTACATTGGGATGCAAATTACAAGTTTTTGGGCTTCGGCTCGCCAGATGAACGACCGAGAGTTCAGACAGGCTGAATTATGCGCCGGGCGTTTTCTAATGGGGGCTCATAATTTCACAGATCAATGAGCATTATCTATAACGGTAAAAAATATGAAAAGTTGACTGTGTAATAGGGCCAAAGTCAATATTCCACTCCCATTGTTCAGCAAGGACACGGCCTCTTAAAGCCCGCGCAACTTCCAAGTGCCGCCGTTCTGAAATGTGTCTGGATTTTGTTAAATAACTTCGTCCGAATGAGACGTCACGCGCAGGTGGAACGACCGGACGGAGGTCTGGGACAAGGTCGCGGAGGTTCATGGGATCATCCCTCAGCACCGCCGTCTAATTAATGGATTGACAGCAACAGTGGACGCGACAGAAGAATGTTTCTATTTAAGCGATTAGGTTCCAGATTTCCGTGGAGGTGCGACGACCTCTTGTTCTGTGAATCCCCGACCTTTAAACAGACGGTGCCCAGGTGGAGATCGGGTTAGCAGTTGTTATGTCGTGACCTCTGGCTGGACCTGGTTCCTGTTTATTCTTTGTTCTTGACGTTTGGTGTTGAACTTCCAGTCTTAGTTTGGTTTCTCTTTTCGATTTGCTTGACTCTCCCTGTTACAGTCGTTTGTCCAATCAGCCAATCAGCTCCCTGCCTGCCGTCGTGCTCCCTCACCTGTGTCTCGATGACGCTTCTGTTCTGTTCCTGCAAGTCGCGTACGTTTCCCCGAGTTTAATTGCGTGTTGTGCTTTTATTTACCCACAGAGATGGCGGAGGGAGGACGCCGAGCTGATTGGACGGGTCAACAGCTGCTCGATTCCCGATCACAACGCCAGCCGAAGCGTCTCGTCACTACGACCCTTCGACCTTAACGAGAAGTCACAACACAAACAATAGAATACATCGTTATTGTGCACCAGGCTGGAAGTTTGTCTTCAGCTCATTAAACAGAAGAAAACATAAAGCAAACGCTTAAATCTCCTCAGTCATGTCGTAGAGTGAAGAATATTGATTAGCACCTGGAATGAAGGATTTCTTAATTACATGTTTAGTTGCCTGAGGGGGGTTCATCCGGCTGCAGGAGCTCTCTGCTCTCTGCAGATACTCGTCATCCTTCTTCCTCCTCCTTCCTGTAAAACGCTGAGTCGACGGCTTCGACGACTATCAAGCTCGCCGTGGACAAAATCCAGGACGGTTTGTTCTAGGAGGAAAGTCGTAGGAGACTCGTACCAGGCAGGAAGTTACAAAACAACTGCAGCCGAGAGGACGTCTAAGAGATGTTGACGACCACCGAGGTCGCTCAGAAGGAAAAAAAATCCTCTGTGAGCATCTCTTGAAAACCTCCTCTGAGAATCACCTCGGAGACGTACCAAGGTCTTCTTATTCATCGAACGTTCAAGTGGTTGCGATAACGTCTAAATTCACCGAGGTGTGATGTCTCAAAAACACAAAACCAGACGGAGAAAAACATCTCCAGTGTTGGAAAGTCTGTAACAACGTAACTAAGATGAGGTGAAAGCATTCATTGATTAGAGCCGCCCCTGAAAATCAGATTTATAGACGCACTGGGTGGAATTCTGCGCCTCGAGGGGGCATCAATCACCGCCGGCATGCGGCATCGACGGCCCGAGAATGTGAGGCAGGTTTACGGCCGCATTATGAGCCCGGCTGTCGGGGCGTCCTTAAAGCTGCATCACTCAGGGTGTCGTCATGTTTGTTCACATGCAGCATCAGTCTGCTAAGCATGACCGTACTCTGTTGTTGCTCATGCATCCAGTAATACGCCCCGACGCTCTCATCTGATGTAGAAACAACCCTCCGAATGCTGTGTTAAATACTCTGAGCCTTCCTTTTATCTTTCCTGTACACCCCCGTCCCCCTGAAGAAGTCGTCGTTAGGTCCCAAAGATGTCAGCGTCGAGGTGCCAAGTTATTGTGCTGGATGTCTACAGACTCGGCTCGGCTTCTACATTCCGACCCTTCGTTCACGCCTACGCTGCCTCCAACAACAGCCTGAGCAGCAGCAGACAGGCGATTGTTTGAGCGAGGCTGCAGAAGGAATGTTGTTTACAGTAAAAGGGGGGGTTGATGATAAGAGACGCGAGCATCAGATTGAGAACGACAACAATCCGGCGACACAATGTTTGTTTTTAGCTTTTACACAACCGCCACTTTCTCCGCACACTGACGGCGTAATGAAACAAAACGGGACTTCATGACAGTTTTATCTGCCCCGAACGTTCCCTCGCCAAAGCTTCTGGCTGGGACACACGCTTTGGAAAGACGGATTTAAAAACGATGCTACAAAAGAAAAGCAATAATAACGCAACTAATAATCACATTTGTGTACTGAATCGCTCTTTTCTTAGAACATGAAGGATGTCAGGAAGACAAATCTGCTGACTGTTTGTTGCTCACAGACGGATCGGTGAGACAAAGGAACCTGCAAGAACTCCACAGTTTATGAGAAAATCATACGGACACGCCGCCCTGGAGGAGAGGCGGAGTGGGAGTCAACGCTTCGGGCAAATAGATTGTGAGTTTAATTCATGATTTAGTAATTAAGATAAGTTCGACTCGGCGTCACGGGGAATGCGAACGACACCTCGAGAGGCTTCTCGAGCAACAGACTTTTTTAAAAGAGACGGCAACATATGTGAAAGGAAGAGATAAGACGGGGCACACCTGCTGCCACCGAGGTTACGAGGACTATAAACCAAGGGGAGCCTCGTCTTCCTCGCCCAGATGATTCACGGCCTGCACGCGGCCTGTAACATCCAGATCGACCTATGGCAGATTAAACATCCGCACAATGAAGTTCGGCCTGCTTTTGGCTTCAGAAGCCGTCACGGAGACACGCTCGTCCTTTATCCTCTCAGGAGGTCTTTGGAGAGGCCGTTTCCCCCCTCCGAGCTTCCTTTGCAATTTAATAGAAAAGCTCAGTTATGCATAACAAAATTAATCTTGTCATCTTCCGAGAGGCGAGAGATTTTGACTGATCTGAAATGTTCATTTAATGTACTGGGTGGTCCAAAAAAAGAGACGGGGCTGCACCATCGGATGGAAATACTCATCAGCTCTCGGCTGCAAACACGCCATCATTCCACTTGAATCAATCGTCATGGAGATCGAACCTTCAGGTCTAGTTGTTGATTGGCTGGCTCGTCACGGCCCTCAGGGTCCGACCCTACCATGCAACCACCCCGTCGCCTCCGTATGAGACACATCGAGGCCTTCGCGTCAACCTGAGTCACTCGAGCAGCGTCTCTGGGCGTCTTCTGTGCGAGTGCTTCACACGAGACGCTGACGAATGTGTGCAAACCCTCCGGGTGTCATTTTTAAACGAGACATTCTAAAAAAAAAAAACCCTGTTATTCATCACATATCGTCTGTCAGAGTAAATAAATATATATATGTGTGTGTGTTCGCTTCAATCACCTGTCTCGCCTGATGGAAACGGTTGCAAATGGGAATCAATCACACGTCTCCGATGGCTTCAGCCTGCTTGTACGTCGGCATTAACAGCCAAGTGTGTCTTATACTGACGTCCCATCAAAGAGATGACTGAGAATATTTCCTGAAACTCAGATGATGTGTAAAAAAAGGTAAAAATTGTACGTACAGGAATATGATGACACTAAAATGCCATGAAGGGAAAGGTATCCATCAATCCATCCGTCTGGTTGCTATGGCGCTGATCCTGTTGCTGGGCTGCAGGAGAGCTGGGGCCAATCCCAGCTGACGTCGGGCGAGAGGCGGGGTCACCACGGTCCGGCCGCCTGTCAATCACAGGACTGACGCGTGTGGAGACGACCTCACATCCACACCAGGTTGACGATTTAGATTCTCCAATTAACCAAACTGCATGGGAGGAAATAGGAGTACCCGGAGGAAACCCAGATAAGAAGACGTCGTCGCTGTGAGGCGACAGTGCTAACCACTGTGCCACCGTGCCGCCTCGGGATAAGTATCAAGTACATTGTTTATATTAATGTGATGTGTGTGGAAGAGCAAACAAGCATTTTGTCATTGACACTTTGTTCCCGAAGCATCGACAAATAATCAAGATGAAACGATCTGCTTTATTGAGGAAGAGGAGTGATGGGTAAACACAAACCCTGTTAAAAGTCTTGGGGGGGGGGGGGGGGGGGGT